>BQNB010063848.1:0-30736 GCA_026074375.1 Tanacetum coccineum | reverse complement strand
AATACTAAGTATATCTAATATTTCTAAGTGTTTCTTATTTCATCCTATCATGACGTGCTCGATGACTCATTCATTCATTTTGCATTCATCTAGTTACCTATTCATCCATTCATATATTTGCATCATGCATGGTTGATATAAAGATGATTTATATGAACTTTGCTTGTGCAGGTTATGGCTATTTCAGTTATCTCGATTTCTTCATATTCATCATAGGATAGCGTGGGGACACCTGTTGGACGAGTGTTCTTGTTCGGTACTATCCCTACTACTATTCCTGACACCACACCAGTGATTACCTCACCTGCTACTCAGACTGACACACCAGTGATACCCACAGAGACACCTATCATAGCACCTACTATACCACCATCCCCAGATTATACACCAGTTTCTCCTGATTACTCACTTGCATCTGATTCAGAGTCTGATCTATCTGAGGATCCATCATCAGACCATATTCTACCATTACCAGCTATCTCACCATTTTTATCATCGGATGATGACACCACAGACAGTGATACACCAGATACACCACCATCACCTACCCATGGTACGCCTTTCACTGAGATTACCGCTTCTACCCAGAGATCACCTATCATACCTCGTCGTCGGGTTATGATTCTATCACCTGGACAGCCTATTCCCCATGGTCAACTATACTGCTACCATCTTAATGGGCCGGTACACATGATGACAGCGAGGAAGAGGATTGGACCGTTACCCACTTATCGTCTTGCTGTGAGACATTCTACCGATCATTCTTCTTCAGATTCGTCATCAGAGGCATCATCAGATTTTCATTCAGATGCTTCATCTGATTCTTCTTTGAGACACCCATTATCAGATCATTCTTCACCAGATTTACCGGGTACTTCTGTGGGGCCATCTCGCAAGAGATGTAGGTCCCCTATGACATCTATACCTGGATTATCACCTGTATCCGGAGCTTTATCTCCTGTCCGTGCTGATTTGATACCATCGCCTAAGAGAGTTAAGGATTTTGGTTATCTGGCAGATGTAGAGGTTGATCCTAGAGAGAATAGTTTAAGGGATGATGCTATTGTCAGGGTTAGTGATGAGCCTCACTTAGAGAAGGATACTGATCCAGAGATTCAGGCAGAGATTGACGAATGTATTGCTTACGCAGATGCTCTTAAGGATAAAGGGATTGATGCTAGAGTTGTAGTTGAGGCTATTGATCGAGATAAGACAGAGACAGGTGTGAAAGGACCGGTTGAGGTCAGAGTTGAGAGGGTTACGCATCTTGTGATGCCAGAGGATATTCCTGAGCCTGCTCAGGAGGGAGCAGTAAAGGTTTAGAGGCTACTATGAGACATTGGGGGAAATTTAGTTTAGAGGTGCCATATACACTCAGGCTATCCCAGTCCATCGTATACCAGGCATTGAGGAGCTCAGAGAAGCATGACATAAGGTTGTTGGGTTGAGTCGACAGTTATTGCTTGACTAGAGATTGGCTGCGTTAGAGAGGGATAACATGAGGCTTAAGCCCATGAGTGTTTGAGAGTTAAGAAGTTACGACTGCCACGCGGCATGTCACGTATGCAGAGAGAGTTGAGGCAGATGCGATGACTTCGATTTTATGACCGAGTGAGGGTCGGCAGACTTGAGAGGTGTGCTAGGAAGCACATAGGCTACCGTTCTTAGAGATGTTCGTTAGTATTGCAGCATTTAGTAGTAGCGTTTAGTGATGACCATAGTGTTAGAACTCGTATTTTCTGTATTTTGAAACGTTGTGATGTAATCATTAATGTTCGATGATATGAAATTGGTATTTATCTATGATATGATGTCATGATTTTGATTACTTACACTCTTGCGTCATGCATTATGGGATTTCCGTGAATATATATTTTGATCGTGTATTTTCGTCGTAGTGTAGTATAGGCAAGACATGGGGGTTGATATCGTTCTCTAGGGGAATAAGCGTCAGTGAAGGTCCAAACTAGATGTAGCTAAGAACTAAAGGTTGAGAGAAGACTATTGTTATAATTTTATATTTTATGAAAGCGAAGTAAAATCTCGGGTTTTAAAGGTGGTTTGTTTTAAACTACTAATTAAACTAAATTAACTAATTAAATATAAAGGGATTCGTATGATAAGGGAGTAGTGTTTACTTAATCATGCGTGATCCTTGGTAGATTCTCCTAACACTATTGCTTTGTCACACTTGTGATGTATATGTAGGTATAATTCTAGATGCACGGCAAATTACACGAAAATGCCATCTACGATAGAACTAGCTAGAGCAACGCACATGCAAGGTAGTATGATGACTATTATAAGGAATAAAACTAAGTTTTACAGTCGATTAAAATTTAAAAGATTCAAAGTTAAAAATGCGAAAGCTTAACTAAGTTCAACAACGGTATTAAAGACATAGAAAATCTCTAGTAAACTGTACAGCAAATAGACCTTCAGAAACATATGTCAATCAACAACATCTCATTGCTAAGCACCGGAGAAAAACATTGCTTAAAACGTCAACATAAAGTTTGAGATGAATCATAGTTTAGTTCACTCGAAACTTGTATTATAGTGTGACCCTAAGATATCAACACGTATGTGACATTATACAGTATACAACTTCACTAAAAAGAATTACGTTGCGCTAAGCTCAGACAAAAAACCTAAGCTAATTACATTTATATCATAGTATATTACTAGGTTGAAACAAGCCCCAGGTAAACGTGACCAAGACAACTAACCTTTCTTAAGTTTCGACATGGTATATATCCTTTATCGGAGCCTCGTGGGTAGTGAGCGCTACTCACACTGGAAGGGATAATTAGTCCCAAAAGATCTATTTTATAATCAACCGCAGCTCCCAATCGACCGACCCTCTATACAAAGAGATTGACGGTTCATGATAAGAGGGGCGTAGTTGGTCTAAACGCTACTTTAGGCAACACGTAAACAGGAAATCTTACGTAACGTTACTTTGTCCAGTTTTAACAAAACAAGCCAATTTTTCTACTCACCCCCAAGTTATAAAATTTTTATCAAAACGATGAAAGATGGGTAATAACCACCTATACGGGTAGTAGATCAAAAGGAATCAATCAGTGAAATAGAATCCCACTCACGGTTCTAGCGACAATCCTATCATGATAGTCGTCGTTATAAGAAGGGATTTACAACGAATAACGCTAACCAAGAACTATCAACCGAGCAACGATAACACTGCGTATCCCTTTTTAAAATGTACTTTTGAAAGTTATAAGTTTTAACAAGTCTCGACGTTTTAAAACATCTTCAAAAATATTTCGTCTTTTAGTGTATTTTGTCTTTTAGTTTATTTTGTCTTTTAGTGTATTTCATCTTTTAGTGCCTTTCGTCTTTTAGTGTATGCCGTCTTTTAGTGTATTTCATCTTTTAGTGTATTTCGTCTCTTAGCGTAGTTTGTCTTTTAGTGTATTTTGTCTCTTAGTATATTTCGTCTCTTAGTGTATTTCATCTTTTAGTGTAATTCCGTCTCTATTATTTTGTCCTTTAGTGGTCCCGACACCTCAACTTACTCAATAACAAAAAATGTTGACCAAAAACACACTTACGTTTTCTATATTTTATCATAAGTTTGATAATAAAAGTATATTTTCGACGCTTTTATAAAGTTTACGAAATTTCGCATGACCTTCTCAAAAATATTCGGACTTTCTAATTTATCAACCTCGACTCGAAAATATCCGTTTTAACAAATTACATCTTTATTGACTCGAAAGTATATCCGATCTATTTTCGATCACACCTCAATTATCGCATGAACAAGTCCGTTCTAAACCTAATCCTCTCGACATTCAACTTAACGCTAACAACAAATCCAACATCTACTTAATCTCTTCGCCAACGTCTTTAACACAACATAACGATACATCTTAAATAATCGATAATAGCCGTAATAATACAATATATATATACAACATAGTCACATGAACTTATTAAAATGCAAAGTACAACTACTTTTTATTTTTCTTTCATTATAAACATAATATTAAACTTGAGACTTGTAGTTTTATAAAAACTAGATAATGGTTTTCACAACGATCCTTTTTTTTACTTTCTACACCCTGTTTCGGGATGATCATCACGAATGAAAAAGTACAACTTAGTTATGAAAAAGTAAAGATGACCTTACAAAGAAACACGATGAAAAGGTTGAATTAGAAATAAAAACAACCCAAATACGTTGTTTTACTAATTACCCGGATGAACTAACAATCAACACGAACAATATATCTTCAAGTGGATGATCAAAGATTAAAAACAAATGGGTTTGTGTGTGTTTGGTGTTTCGGCAAAGAGAGGAAAAGAAAGAAAGAGTAGTGTGTGTTATGAATGAATAAATGGATATGATATGGATTATATACCAAAATGTTTACTTCACACACTACTAGTGTGTGTGTGTGTGTACCGAAATCAAGACAAAAGAGCCCAAAGGGGACCAAAATGATCCCAATGAAGCTTAGAGCCAAGGACATGGTGCAAGCCATTTTGTAGGAGGTTGGTTTGACTTGTTAACTTGTAGCAAAATTAAAAAAAAATGAATCCTATGCATGCATGTATGTGTAACCGGTTGGAGCATGGCCAAAGAGGGACCAAAAATATTTTTCCCACTTTCTAGGATAGTTAGTGCTAGTTGATGAATTTATTTCCAAGACCTTTTGCTTGCACAACAAAGTATAGATTAAAACGCGTAGCACGTAAATAACGAATCAAGTAACGGTTTCACGAAAAAATTACAAAATTTTAAATATTGCTTAAAAACATAAAAACGCGGCTATAGCCAAAATACTACAACGTTTGGTGTCCCGATTTCGCTCCCGGAGACGATTTCTCCGATAATAACGAAACAACTTATCCCGGTAAAACGGTAAAGCAAAACGAGAACATTTAAAAATTTAAAATTATTTTACACGGAGATGGCTAACTTACTAAAAACGGAAATACTTGGTTGTCCCTTTCATTCCCCGTAAAGAAGCTTGTCCGCTCCAAGCTTAGGACGCAAACTTCTGCAGCGGGTCGAGTATGGTGAAAGGTGCGGTATTTCCTTTTTTGCATTGGTACTTCATGCACCCAGGTTTACCAGGACCTCTCCTGGAGTTCCATCATCACTTTGACAATCGGAATACCGACTCTGCTCAGACGCTTGACCTCACGGTCATATCTCGACAAGTTATTCGATGAAGTATCATTTGTCTCCACCTTGATTTCATCCAACGGTATAGCAGCGGTGCATCAGCCATGCATTTCTTCAATTTTGAGACGTGAAAACGTACTATGAACTCTACTCAACTTCTCTGGAAATGCTCTAGACCGATAGGCAACAGGTTTTCCTACTTTGGGCAATGATCTTAAAAGGCCAATATAACAGGGTTCAGCTTTCCCCCGTTTGCCGAAACGTATCACTCCTTTCCAAGAGAGATTACTTATTCAACTTGACTTATCTCCTACTTGAAACTTAAGAGGTTTTCGTCTTAAACATCGCATAGCTCTTTTTGACGATCACGAGTGTCTTGCTATGGCTTTTTGATTTGAACTATTCTCTCGGTTTGTCCTCGGGATGATCTCTTGGGCCAGTGAGCTACAGTCCCCAAACTCATCCACAGCAATGCGTGAATCGAAACACTTGCGTTCCATACAATGCCTCAAACGACAGCCTTAATGCTGGGTAATGGTAACTCTGTTATACGAAAAATTCCTACCAACGGTAAGTTGTTTATCCCACCCCTTTTCCAAAGTCGAGTACACAAGGAGGCAACGTAACATATCCTCTCACTTTGAAGGGATCTCTCACTCTGTTACGGTCCTCATGGATGGAGGCTGTACTCATATCCAATCGAGTACCTAATGCTTTATTAAGACTTCCAAAAATGTGAAGTAAATTTCCATCGCAATCAGAGATGATCGAGAACCCGGTACCCCATGCTTGGAGACAACTTCCTTCAAGTATATGTCACGTCAATTTTCTAACGTGTCATCTTTCTACATCATGAGGCAAGAAATGAGCAAATTAGGGAACGATCAACGATTACCACAAATCGGTGTCTTGCCTAGTTTCGCTGTCCTTGGCAGTATTTAAGTCCACAAAGTCCATTGTATGTTCTCCAAATCCATTGATGGGATCTCTGGTAAAGAACCGCACAAACCAGAATGGTTTTTGATATTCTAGTCTAACCCTTTGCACAATGTTAAACACTTGCTTACATAAGTGGCAATCTCTGCTTTCATGTTGGGCCACCAATATAACTTCTTCAAGTCCTGATACATCTTATCACGATCCAGGGTGGATGGAAATACTTCAACTTATGCACTCATGCATATACAAGAGCCCTTAAATCACCAAGCCACGGATCCAACTTCGATTGTCTAAGCTTAACGTTCCGTACGCGAGTTCAAACTTGTTTAATCATGCCACGCAAATCTTCATTAACGAATTCTCATCCTTCTGCTTCCCGATTGATCACTCAAAAATCTGCTTAGGAAGTTTAACCCTATAGTCCAATAACCAAGGCTCGAACTCGTAGCGGCTTTCATCTTTCCCTTTCGACTCAGGGCATCAGCCACCACGTTCGCCTTTCCAAATGATTTCCGATCCTCACATCGTAGTCGCTCAACATTCTAACAACGGTCTTTGCCATCAAATACAGCTCCTTCTGGTCGAGAAAGTGTTGGCATACTCTGATGAAACGGGTGAACACAACGCACTTAGGTTACCCTGTACATATAATGACTCCTACATTTTCAAGGGCAAACACTACTGGCAACCAAGCACTTAGGTCGTAGTGTGTATAGTTTTTCTCTAAGTGAACCTTAGTTGGCGGGATGCGTAACTATGACCTTCTCTCTCTATCTCAGCAATCAAAACCGTGCCCAACCTTTATTGGCGAAGCATCCGCAATATACCACAAGTCTCACTTCCCTCTGGTAAAGCCAAAACGGCGCACGATCAACTTTTGCTTCAAACAACTGGAATGCAACTTTTGCCTTTACTCCCCATCAAGACTTTACGCTTTTCTGAGTCAACTTGTCATAGTCTAAGCGATTTTTGAAAATCCTTCGATTAAATCGTCATAGTAACCAGCTAAACTAAAAATGACGATCCCGGTGGAGTCTTGGCACCGCCCAATCTTGATTGCCTCAAATCTCGCAGGATCAACGTGAATAGCCTTCATCTATCAATCACGTGACCGAGAAATTTCTGTTCATTCGATCAGCGCAAAAAACTCACGACTGTGAGAAATGAGGCGTACAATTCTTCCTTCTTAATAAATTCAAGAATCACTTAAGATGTCTTCATGCTCCTTTATGATTTGGAGTAGATCAAAAATATCATCGATGAAATACAATCACGAATTCTTATCCAGATATGGTTGCAAACCCTATCATCAGTCCATGTAAACAGCCGGTAGCGTAGTCAAACCAAACGGCATTACTTGGAACTGTAGTGACCATAGCGAGTCCTAAATGCGGTCTTAGGAATGTCTTCCTCTCGAACTCTGAGTTGATGATAACCAGATCTCAGGTCGATCTTAGAGTAGACTCTTGATCCTTGCAATTGATCAAACAAATCGTCGATTCTCGGAAGTGGGTATCGGTTCTTCACAGTAAGCCTTGTCTTCAGTTCATGATAGTCGATACACACCGAAAAGAACCATCTTCTTTTGACAAACAAAACCGGCGCTTCCCAGTGAGGAACTCGCCTTATAAAAGTTTCCCCCCCTCTATCAAAAGTTCTTCCAACTGAGTAGAAAACTCTTGCATTACGGCTGTGCTAACCGATCGGTGCACGTGCTGACAATGGTCAGCACCAGGGTGACTAATTCGAATTTGAAATTCAACTTGTCGAGCAGGCTGTAATCCAGGCAAGTCTTTTGGAAAGACTTCCAGAAATTCCCGTACGATTGGTACGTCCTCAAGTCGCCTCTCCTCTGACTTATCCTCAGCTTTCTTGGACGTAACTTGTGCCAGATAAACTTGACATCCTTTCTCAATATACTTTTGGGTCTTCGTGCACGATATGATATTCAACTTACTTCCGCTGTCGTAATTATCACCTCGGATTATCAATAACCGATCCATTCCTAAGAATACGAAACAACCTTCTCGTCACAAACGATCAACGCGTGGTATTTCGCCAACCAATCCATACCAATGATGACGTCAAAACTACCAAGCTCTACGGGCATTGATCTATACGAACGGGATGAACCTAATAATCCTAACGTGCAACTCTAAGAACAACATTTGTTTCTGAAATTCTTCCATCGGCAAGTTCTATGGCATAACTAGTGTCTAAAGTGGTTGGTGTAACATCAAGCAAAGCACTAAAGGTAGTCGACACAAAACTTCTATCGGCACCCGAATCGAACAACATAGAAGCATAACAGTTATTGAGAAGAAACGTACCCGTGACAACGTTGGAATCAGGGTTTGTTCCTCCTCCACCAATGGCGTAAGCTCTCGCCGTAGTTTTGTTACCTCCAGTCTGGTTTCCAGTCTTTGTTCCATTCGTGTTTCTGTCCTAGTTTCCACAGTTCAGATTCTTCTCAACTAGGACACTCCTTCTCGAACAATTGTCCCTGGTCTTCCACACACAAACCAAATATAACCCTGCTGAAATTCAACTGAGTCCCTCTGAGTGATTGGAGCAATAGCAGCCCTACAATCCCTAGTCTGATGTCCAACCTTCTTACAGTTTCCACACCTCATAGTACACAACCCTTCATGGTGCAACTTGCACTTATTGCAGTAGGGTAGTGGCCCATCATATCCTCTTCTTTCGTTGTTCCCAGCCGTATAAGCTCTGGCCACATTCTTCATCACATATTTTTGCCTCTTAACGGCCCCGGTTGCTGTCACAACATTTATCCCTTAGATTACTTTCCATCTCTCTTAATCTCACACTTTCCTTGCAGCATAACCCTGGACTGTCATTCCATCAATTGGTTTAGCAAAGCAATATAGGCATCTGGAGCCCTCACTCTAGCTGGATTCGCAGCAATCACATTCCCTTGAATGTTGTCCGATAAACCTCCAATAAACCTTTCCACTTTGTCTTCTTCATCAGGGACCATTTTAGTACACAATAAAATCAACTCCTGAAACCTTTGAGTGTAAGTAGTCAAGTCATTTCCTTTCACGGTCAAATTCTACAATTCAGTCTCCATCTTTTAGATTTCATTCCTTAGACAGTACACTTCTGTCATCAACTTCATTAGTTCAACCCAATTCATGGCATATGCCGCTCAACACCGATGGTTCTCTTATGAGAGTTCCACCAGGTCAAAGCACTGTCCTGAAGTGTGCATGTAGCATATTTCACTTGATACTTCGATGGACAATTACTGATATTGAACACAGTCTCCATTTTCTCAAACCAGCGGTCAATCCGACACACGCCTTCAGTTTCCTGAGAAATTATGTGGCCTTGCACTCAAGAAGTCGTGGAAAGTGCACTCTCTAGCCACTGGCAATGAAACCTCATATTCATAACCAAGATTCCCATTTCTATTTCCATTTCCGTTTTCTCTATTCCTCCATTTCCATTTCCTCTGTTCTCGCCTTCTTGTTCATCCCCATTCTCATTCAGGGGTTCAAGGGTCCTCTGCTGCTAACGAGCTCCCATCCTCTACAGCTACTCGGAAGCGCTAACTAATTCTTCAAACTCCTAATACGAGTCAATGGACACTCCCAGATTGGGTGTTAGGCATCTTCTACAACATATCAAATAAAACTCGATAGATTTCTAGTTAAATTCGAGATAACTAACGGTATAAAATAAGAATTTACGGTTAATCACATAGAAAAATAACACTATTCAAAATTACAAATTTAGCGATAAAATTTCCCATAACTGCATGACACAATAGCATAAGTAAATCAAATCATGTCGTCATATCATAGATAAATATCAATTTTCTATATCATCATACATAAGTGATTACATCATAATGTTTCCAAAAAACAAGACATACGATTTCTAACACTACGGTCATCACAAAACGCACTACTCCCAATGCTGCAATACTAACAAACATCCTCTAAGGACAGTTAGCCCATTGCTTCCTAGCACAGTTAAAAACTCGCCTCAAGTCATCCTGCCAACTCTTTACTCGATCTTCAATCAAAGTCTCGCATCTGCCTCAGCTCTCGCTGCATACGTGACATGCCGCGATGGAGTCGGTCAACTCTCTGACTCTCATCACTCATGATGCCACCTAAGCCTTATTTACTCCTCTCCACTCAGCAATCCTCTTAGTCAAAGCAAAACTGTCGACATCAACCCAACAATCATGTTCCCTGGCTACTCTATGAACTAACCCTCGAATAGCCTGTATAATGGACTACTGGATAGCCTGAGTGTGATCATGAACCTCTGAACAAAATCTCCCAATGTCTCATACGTAGCCTTCCACCTGCTCCCTCCTAAAGCAGCCAAAATATCCTCTGGCATCGCAGGATGCGTAACCCTCTTAACTCTGACCTCAACCGGGCCTCTCATACCCGTCTTTGTCTCATCTCGATCAACAACCTCAACTACAACTCTAGCCTCAATCCCTCTATCCCTAAGAGCACTGCAGTAAGCAAAACACTCGACAATACACCTGCCTTAATCTCTGATCATCTCCTGCTCATAAAATGAGGCTCATCACTAACCCTAACAATAGCATCATCTCTCAAACTAATCTCTCTAGGATCAACCTCTACATCTGCTAGATAACCAGAATCCTTAACCCTCTTAGGCGATGGTATCAAATCAGCACGGACAGGAGATAAAGCTTCAGATACAGGTGATGTAATCTATACAAATGTCAAGGGACCTACGTCTCTTGCAAATGTCCCAGCAGAAGTCTCGTTAAATCATGTGAAGAATGACTACCAAAAGATATCTCAAGGACGACACAGTGAAGCATCCGAATGGAAATCTGAGATGCCTCTAATGAACGAATACTAAGAAAATGATCGCAAAATGTCTCACAGAAAGACGCTAAGTGGGTAGACGGTCCAACCCTACTTCTCGCAGTCATCATGTAAACCGCCCATTAAGATGTAAGCGTATGGTCGCCCATGTGGAATAGCTGTCCAGAGTGATAAAATCCATACCCGACGAGAGGTATATAGGTGATCTCTGTAGAAGCGTATAATCTCAGTGAAAGGCGTACCCTATAGATAGGTAGGTGATGGTGTGTATCTGGTGTATCACTGTCTGTGGGGTCATCATCCGATGATAAAAATGGTGATATAGCTGGTAATGGTGGTATATGGTCTGATGATGGATCCTCAGATGGATCAGACTCTGAATCAGATGCAGGTGAGTAATCAGGAGAAGCTGGTGTATAGTCAGGGATGGTGGAATATAGTGCCATGATAGTGTCTCTGTTTGGTATCACTGAGTATGTCAGGTCTGAAGTAGCCGGTCAGAGTAATCACTGGTGTGGTGTCAGGAATGGTAGTATGGATAGTACTGAACAAGATCACTCGTCCAGCAGGTGTCCCCACGCTATCCTCTGATAAATCTGAAGAAATCAAGATAACTAAAATAGCCATAACATCACAAGCAAATTCATATAAATATCTTTAAATCAACCATGCATATGCAAAAATAATAATGGGTGATTGGGAACTGATGAATGCAATATGAAAGAATGAATGAGTCATCGAGCACGACAGGAAAAGGATGATTAAGAAACACTTAGAAATATTAGATATACATAGTATTTAATACGTAATAAATTGTTTTACATAGCACTTAGTTAGTATACGTACTAAGTAAAGGTCACGTAAGGCACCTAATCAACATAGGATCACATACTGGGTTATATATCCAGACCTATTTAATACTAACCAGTTCTTCTAATTACCTTGGCTCATATACCAAAACTGTCACACCCCCATGACGGGGCCTATGACAATACATGTACGAGGCTGAGAACATTATTAGAGCACATCTCAAGTACAAAGCTAAAGAACGACCTCTAAGGTATGGTATTTGAAAATCAACACCATTTGCAAGGTTTTAAAAATAATAATACTAAGTTTTAGCCATCGATTTAAATTTAAAATATTCAAACAGTTAAAATACTGAGCTTTAAATAAGTTCAACCAAACGGTATTTTAAAGACAAGATAAATCTCTGGTAAACTGGGTACAGGCTAATAGACTTCACATACTAATCAACACCAGCATCATGCTAAGCACCCTGAACAAAACATGCTTAAAACGTCAACATAAAGTTGAGCGAATTCATAGGTTTAGGTTCAACAACGTTATTATAGTGGAACCCACAAGATATCAACACTTAATGTGACAATTTATAACATAACAACTTACATAAAAAGTATAAATACGTAGCGCAAAGTCATGACACCGAAGCTAATACGTTATACCATAGTATATAATTGCCTAGACTTGAAACAAGCCCCCGAGGTAACTGACCAAGACTACCTTCTTAAGTTTTGACATGGTATATATCCGTTTATCGGGAGCCCCGTGGGTAGTGAGCGCTACTCACCCGGATAAGGGAATAATTAGTCTCCAATAAGATCTATTTAAAACACTCGCTGCTCCTCGACCGGGTTCCTCCATCAAGAGATTGACGTTCATGATAAGTGTGGCAGTAGTGTCTAACGCTACTTAGGAACACGTAAACAGGAAATCTCACGTAACGTACTTAGTGCCAATTTTTAAAAACAAGCAATGTTTCTCACCCAAGTTATAAAAACATTTATTCCAAAACGATAAAAGATAGGGCTATGAATCTCACCTTATATAACGGGTAGTGAAGATCAAAAGGAATCAATCAAGTGAAAATGAATCTCACGGTTCCTAGCGACAACCCTAGTCTTATAGAGTCGTCGCTTTAAGAATGATGTACAACCGAAAAACGCTTACGCAAGAACTGATCATCCGAGCAACGAGTAGGACATGGCTTATCCCTTTTTGAAAATGTACTTTTGCAAGTATAAGTTTTTGACAATTGTTCTCGACGTTTTGAAACATCTTCAAAAATATTTTGTCTTTTAGTGTATTTTGTCTTTTAGTGTATTTTGTCTTTTAGTGCATTTCGTCTTTCGTCTTTTAGTGTATTTCGTCTTTTAGTGTGTTTCGTCTTTTAGTGTATTTTGTCTTTTAGTGTATTTCGTCTTTTAGTGGTAGTTTGTCTTTTTAGTGTAATTTTATCACTTAGTAATATTTTTGATCTCTTAGTGAATATTGTCTCTAGTGTATCTCCGTCTTTAGTGATTCGACTCTTAGTTGTATTTCGTCCTTTAGGTAATTCTGTCTTTAGTGTCCCGACAACATCAACGTTGACTTCATTAACTAAAAATGTTGAACCTAAAACCTCGACATTCTTACGTTTTTACTACATTTTATCACAAGCTTGATAATATTAGTAATTTTCGAAGCTTTTATAAAGTTTACGAAATTTCGGCATGACCTTTCTAAAATATCGGACTTTCTATTTTATCAACCTCGACTCGTTAAATATCCGTTTTATTTACAAAGTACATCTTTTATTGACCATCGAAAGTAAATCCCGATCTATTTCCCGACAACACCTCAAATATCGCAAACTAGTCCGTTCTAAAACCTAAACCTCCTTTGACATTCAATTTACGCTTACAACAAATCCAACATCTACTAATCTCTCCCAACGTTTCTAACTCCAACATACGATAAATCTTAAATAAACGATATAGCCATAGTAATAGCAATATATATATATCAACATAGTCACAATGAACTTTTAAATGCAAAAGTACAACTACTTTTTATTTTCTTCCATTTATAAACAAAATATTAAACTTTGAGACTTGTAGTTTTATAGAAAACTAGATAATGATTTTCACAACGATCCGCTATCTAACACCTGTTCGGATGATCATATAAATCAAAAGTACAACTTATTATGAAAATAAAGGATGACTTACATAGAAACATGACGAAAGGTGGATTAAAATAAAAAACAACTCAACGTTGTTTTAACAAATTTACCCGATGAACTAACAATCACACGAAAAAAAAAAAATGGGAGTATATAAACCAATATATCTTCAAGTGGATGATCAAAGATTAAAAACAAATGGGTTTGTGTGTGTTTGGTGTTTCGGCAAAGAGAGGAAAAGAAAGAAAGAGTAGTGTGTGTTATGAAAGATTAATTGATATATATGGATTATATACCAAAATGTTTACTTCACACACTACTAGTGTGTGTGTGTGTACCGAAATCAAGACAAAAAGAGCCCAAAGGGGACCAAAATGATCCTCAAATGAGAGTTTAGCAAGGACATGGTGCAAGCCATTTTGTAGGAGGTTGGTTTGACTTGTTAACTTGTAGCAAAATTCAAAAAAATGAATCCTATGCATGCATGTATGTGTAACCGTGGGCATGGCCTAAAGAGGGACCAAAAATAGCCCCACACAACGGCACCAAAAACTTTTGATGAGCGTTATAAACTCACTTCGGTTTTACAACTCCCTAGGTAGTGTACCTAACCGTCGTAGTGTAGTATAGGCAAGACATGGGGGTTGTTATCGTTCTCTAGGGGAATAAGCGTCAGTGAAGGTCCAAACTAGATGTAGCTAAGAACTAAAGGTTGAGAGAATACTATTTTTGTAATTTTATATTATATGAAAGTGAAGTAAAATCTCGGGTTTTATAGGTGGTTTGTTTTAAACTACTAATTAAACTAAATTAACTAATTAAATATAAGGGGATTCATATGATAAAGGAGTAGTGTTTACTTAATCATGCGTGATCCTTGGTAGATTCTCCTAACACTATTGCTTTGTCACACTTGTGATGTATATGTAGGTATAATTCTAGATGCACGGCAAATTACACGAAAATGCCGTCTACGATAGAACTAGCTAGAGCAACGCACATGCAAGGTAGTATGATGACTATTATAAGGCCCCTAGTCTTGATAAACTCGCTTTTATTAATACCTAAAGGGGATCATCCACATCAATGGAATCCTTTCTACGCAATCATGTCTCCTAAGATCTTACGATAAGGGACTAAACAATGCACACACATATACAAGAAGCAACGGAGTTAAGATCTACATACCAATTCACACACAATCATAAGAAAACACTTGAAAGATCTAGCCTAGCATGTTTGATTGATGTTTGTTATTGTAGGTTAAAAACCTTAATCAAGTTTTACTATTTATATTTTGCCGACTTAACCTAAAACAACACCTTAACGGGTAGTGTACCTGGTTGATTGTAGTTTCATGGTAAGTAGGGTGTCGAACACTAAGAGCGAGAGCGTTAATTCCTAAGTCTACCAGTATTTTAGTTATCTAAATTATGCTAAGCTATTCTATTCTATGCTAAACCTAAAACTAATGCAAACGGGGGGTTTTCGGCCTGAGAGACTGGCACATGTTTAGGGTTCCTAATTCTACTTTGATGACAATTAACACACACAAGTTGATGAATAGAAGATAAAGAAGTGGTCAAGCCTAATGTAAGGGAAACGTACTAACCATGTCTAATCCGATCTAATGTTGGTTTGTTTATATCGTGCAATGATAGAAGAAGCACAATTAGATATCAAACAATAAGACATATTGAAAGATAAAGGATAAAAGGTACTCTGATTTTTTTTTTAAATCGGTTTTCTCCTCAAAACAAACCGAACCGGCGTATTTGTACACCGGGTTTTTAAAAAAAATCGACCGGACCGGGTTGTAAACCGGTTAAAACCGGTTTTTAACCGAACCGGTTGCATAAAAACCGGTTAAACCGGTTGACTAACTGAACCGATTTTGCATTTTCTATATGAAAAAAACCGGTTTATAACCGAACCGGTTTTAATCAAAACCGTTTTTTTTACTGGTTGACTAAAACCGGTTCGGTTAAAAACCGAACTGATTTTTAAAAAAAAACCCCTCAAATGCAACCTTCATGCTTGTTCAATATTTCAATAAGCCTTTTTAAGAGAGATTTAAAACAACAACTAATGGGCTCTTATACTTGCTTAATGGGCCAATTTGTTTTTAAAATCGAACCTGTTAAAGTGTTAATTCAACTATTCAAGTGTAGTTTTAAAGAGTTCAGTTTTTATATTATATATATATATCATTACAATTGAAAAAAGTACTGTAGCTACTGTAGCAGCTACAGTAGCTACAGTACTGGGCTGGCCCAAAATTTTTTTTTTTTTCGTTGCTACAGTGCTGGGCGGCCCAATATATATAATTTTTTTTTTTTTTGAAAAAAATGTTACAAAAGTACCGACGCATTCAGATAAAAAAATACCCGCGGTAACATTTTCGAATTGACTTAAACACTGTCATTTTTTACGTTGCTACAGTGCTGGGCAATATTTTTTTTTTTTTAAATTTTGGCTACAACAAAGGGAAAAAAAAATTTTTGTATACAAAAGAACAGACGAATTCAGAAAAAAAAATAACCCACGGTAACATTTCCGAAGTCTGACTTACACACTATCATTTTTACCAACGAGAGACCAAAAAAAATAAAATTCCGCAAAAAAATAAAAAAATAACAAAATTTAAAAAAATAAAATTTTAAACTCAAAAAACTTAACCCACAACTATAAACGATGAGACCGAAAAAATATACCCAGCCAGCCCAACACAAAAGCCCATAAAAAAAAAAAAAACTATTCAACATTAGAGCCAAAGAAAAAAAAAAACCAGCACAAAATAAAAAATTAAAATCAAAACGCCTCGCATTAGAATAAAACGACGTAGATTTGTTCTACACCAACAGAGCTCTCCCTTTGGCTCCACAACTTGGCCAACCCAAAGCCCAACCACACATAAGCCACATATAAGACAAAAATAAAAACCCAAATTATTAAACATGAGGCCGAAAAAATAAAACCACACAAAATAAAAAAAATAAAAAATAATAATGCCTCGCAAATACGCGAAAAAAATTAACGACCCGCAGCAACGCGCGGGTAATCACGCTTGTTTTGTATGTATGGCGACTTGGTGTTTCGTGATACGTTTATTTTTGTCAGTTGCTTAAAATGTTTTTTTTACAGTATAGTATCATTTGTGTTTGGGTCATTGAACATTTTGTTATTTTAAAGGGTGAAAATCATGAAATAGTAACCAAGTTTGAGTTTTGTTTCAATTTACTACTTCAAACTTTATATCAATCATAAAAACCATCAAAGTTTCAAAACTATTTCATTCTTATGTAATTATTATGTTACAGTGAATTGAACGGAACACTTCTCAAACTTGGTTATTGATTTGTTTAGTCATGTATTACCAAGTTGTACATAAAGTTGGTTGTGGTTAGTTAAATTCAGGGGGTGGGTTTTTAAAATTAATGTACAACATGTTAATGTAGATATTAATACTTTAAGCACATCAGTTTTGGAAAATTACACAAGAATGGAACAGTTTTGAAACTTTAATGGTTTTTCTGATTAGTTTAAAGTTTGAGGTATCAAATTGAAACACTTGTGAAACTTGATTAGTATTTGCTGACATATTCCCTATTTTAAACGTAAGATGAATAACTAGTTAAAGTGTTTCAAGTCATGCTCATATACGTAGTAAACAAGATTTTGATACCCGCGCTTCGCTGCGGCACGTTTTGTTTACGAAAATCTTGAATCCCATTATAAATCATAAGACAGAAAGAAAACTAAACTGGAAAATTATATTAAGTCCACAAAAGAGAGTTTCGAACATTACAAAAATCAAAATACATATTATAATATCTTATAGGATTATTATAATACATACATTTTGCATTGTACGAAGCTACAGTGCTTCTACTGTACAATGGTTTGGGCTGGGCTCCCACTTTGGGCCGGCCCAAATTTTATTTTTTTTAAAATTTTTGGCATAAAGTAGGGGGAAAAAAATATTACAAAAGTACCGATTCAACTTTAAAATAATCAACATGATCACAAAAAACAACTTAACTTTCTTCTAACTGTACAATGGTTTGGGCATGGGCTCGCCACAAATTTATTATTTTTTTTAAAATTTATTGCGCCATAAATAGGGGGGAATATTACAAAAAGTACGATTCAATTTAAAATAATCGACATAGTCACAAACGTATAACTTTAAATTGCATTAACAGTGTCATTTAAAACAAAACCCCATATAGCAAAAAAAAAAAGAAAAAAAACAAAGCTTTAAACATGAGGCCCAACCCGCTAAGCCCATATAAAAAAAAAACAATTATTAAACATGAACAAAAAAAAGAATTCGCAACAAAAAAAAAACAAAAAAAAGTATAATTTTTTTTACCGCCCCGCAACAACGCGCGAACATAAACTGCATATAAAAAAAAAACAATTATTAAAACAGGATACAGAAAATATAAACCCACGCACTAATATTAAACAATAGACCGAAAAAATAAAAACAGCACAAAAAAGACATATAACCAAAAAAGAAACCTTTAAACATGAGGTCCAACACATAAGGCCATATAAGAAAAAAAACAAACTATTAAACATGAGACCGAAAAAATAAACCCGCACAAAATTAAAAAAATATAATAATAATAACAATAGCCCGCAACAACGCGCGAAAAATTAACGTCCCGCAGCAACGCGCGGGTAACCCTGCTTGTTAGATACGTATTGCAAAAAAGTCAGCTCATGTAGCTTTTGGCTGCAACGGTTTCCCTTCTTTTGCTCCAAGCTCATCCAAAGTATTGGTATCAAAACATGTTGCGAAGCAAATCTGTAAGGGAGAAGTGCAGATTATCTTTAGGAGTAATGCTAAGCTAAGAAACTGCTTACTGGATTGTATTCAAAGCTGAACATGTGATGAATTTAAGAAAGGGAGGTCATAGATATTTGGCTTATATTAAACTGAAAAATTAAGTGTAACATAGAAGAAAAAAATTGTTCTCCAAAATAACGTATATGAACTGAATATGGATACGTTTTGATCAGTTCGAAAGAAAATTATGTGCAAATTAGACCTGTTACACTCTTGTTTAGCACTTGCACTATTATTCTAATAAAATTTACTCATGTATTCATTACCCATCGATGAACTATTGTAGAAAAATATAATATATGGTATACTGGTACCTGTGAAAAAAACATAGACATCGTTTCAACCGTGACGTGAAAGAGAACAGATCCGTACATTGATCAATCTTCCAAAACACAAAAATGAAAAGCTATCGAACGTAGAATGCCTCACTACTCAAGGCCCGGACCTTTAGTGCATCTCAATTATACCAAATAGAGCTCATGAATTTGTTACAAAAGAAGATAGTAAATTATGTAATAAATTAAGTGATGCCCATTGTTTAGGAACACAAGCAATGGGTGACATAAGTGAAGGTTTGTAGGGAGACTAAGCATCCTACCTTCTCGAACTAATTGGCTGGTGTAATGAAAACAATAGAAAGCATCTGTCTCTTGGTTTATGAATCTATGCTTAACGGGAGCTTAGATGATCATTTATCAGGCAAGTCACACATAAATCTCTTGTGAATAATGGGACTAAAGATAACGGGTCTCAAATTGCCACTTTTAAAGAACACTAATAAGAGTATGCTTGGCTAAACTACCTGTAAGCTAACTGTAGTTTTTATGTATTAAAAGCTCTAGTAAATTTTGAACACTACACTAATAAACATTTCATATTGGAGCAATTTTGATCAAAATAAAAGCTTGCAACTTGTGTATCCAAACAAAGTTGTTTTAATTTAAAGAGGGTCTTTTTTAAAATAAAAGGTTACAGCTTTATAAAGCTCCTAAAAATACCTACCAAACAGGTCCAAAACATGCATATACCCATGGAAGTAGCTTATGCGAGGGTTATGAGCTTAAGCTATTTGCATGAAGTAACCGAAGTCAATTTTTCAATTTCTGAAATATGGCGTTTAATTTGGCTCATCTAGAAGCCATTTTGCGTAATCTTAGATATCGTCATAAAACATGTATTATAGGTTAAGAATTGCACATCGTTATTATATCTATATACTATATTCGGAATAAAACGCTGCCGTTTTGGCAGCGTTGCTACAGTAACCGGCCCAATAGGCTCCCAATTTGGGCCGGCCCATTTGGTAAAAAAATTTTTTTTTTTTTTTTTGGTAGGCAATGTAAAAAAAATCGCTCGGCATAAAATAGAAAAAAAAACTACAAAAATATTGACTTATTCAGATAAAAAAATACTCGCAACATGAGGCCCAACACATAAGCCCATATAAAAAAAAAACAAACTATTAAACACATGAAGATCCGAAAAAATAACCCGTACAAATACAAAATAAAAGAATAAAGAATAAAATTTTTAAAACCGCAAAAATAAACCCGCCCAATTAAACATGAGACGAAAAAATAAACCCTACAAAATACAATTAAAATACGCCCTGCAGTAACGCGCGATCCCATTTAAAAAGCCCATGCATCCATAAAATTATATTAAAAAAAAACTCGTATAGCCAAAAAAAGAAATGTAAAAAAAACCGCTCGACACAAAATAGGAAAAAAAATTACAAAAATATTGACTTATTAAGATAAAAAAATACCCGCGACATGAGACCCAACACATAAGCCCATATATAAAAAAACAAACTATTAAACATGAGACCGAAAAAATAAACCCGCACAAATAAAAAATAGAAAAGAATAAAAATAAAATTTTAACGCAAAAATTAACCCGCACTATTAAACATGAGACCGAAAAAATAAACCCACACAGAATACAATAAAAAAAGGTCATGTTCCCATAAAATTATATTAAAAAAAACCCGTATAGCCAAAAAAAGAAACCTTTAAACATGAGCCCCACACATAAGCCCATATAAGAAAAAAAACAAACTATTAAACATGAGGACGAAAAAATAAAACCACACAAAATAAAAAAAATAAAAAATAATAATGCCTCGCACCTACGCGAAAAAAATTAACGACCCGCAGCAACGCGCGGGTAATCATCTGGTCTTGATATATACTAAAATTTGAATAAAACGAACGTCCGTTTTGACGTTAGTTTGCTACAGACCCAACCCACGGCCCATTGGGCTCCCACTTTGGGCCGGCCCATTTGACTTTTTTTTTACGTAGTTGCTATAATACCTTGAAAAAAAATTGCTCGGCACAAAATAGGAAACAAAATTACAAAAGTACTTATTTATTCATATCAAAAAATATCCACGACATGAGACTAAACACATGAGACCAAACACATAAGCCCATATAAAAAAAAGAAACTATAGCACAAAATAAAAAAAATTTCTCAGCATAACAAAATAAGAAAAAAATTACAAAATATTGATTATTCGATCAAAAAATACCACAGTACATTGACCCCAACAACATAAGACCCATAATAAACAAGAAACTTGTTAAACATCAACAGTAAACAAAAGTCGCATACAAAATACAAAAAAGAAAAAAAATAACCACCATCGCATCAACGCGCTCGGCTTGCAGACATGATGCGTAACACATATTATGCCCAAATCTCATACAAATCTATGATAAAAAAAACACGTCTGCCCCCGCAGGCCGCACGCCGGGCAACTACGCTTGTTAGGTATCTAATATGAGATAAATAATCTAATTACTTTGTGACCTGTACCATATATTATTGGACAGAAGAATCAGATGGGAAAATAGGTTATCTTTGTAAGTTTAACATAATTAATGTTTAGTTGATCATAACCCAATGTAGATTCTTCACAACCATTCATGCTCAAGCATTAAACAATGGTTATAACTCACACTTTGGAGTAGGTGTCACCAAAGACGTAAACAATTCCCATCGTGGTACTGCTATAGCATACGAATCCTCATTATCCGCAAGTATCAAAACAACATCTATTATTCACATAACTCAACTAATCACACACTCGATACTGAAATCTATTAAAACAACTAATTATTGTCCCCTACATAAAAGTTAATGTAGCAGTCATACAGTTGTCACCCTTATCTGTATAATAATTGTAGCTGTCAATTAGTTGTCATTAGTCTGTCTTATAAGATAAGTGTGACAGCTGTATGATTTGTCAATCGTTATTATGATTGTCAATCATTAGTTAATATAATAGTTGTCCTTATCTTGTGTATGAAGTGTATCCCAGTCTCATCCTTATCATAATCTCCTTGTAATCTATAAGTACCAACCATGTGTTGAGGAATGAAATACGAAACACATTACCATTTTACATTACTCTCTAACATGGTATCGAGCTAGGTGTGATTCTCAGATCTAATCGGCCGTAATGAGCCACCATCTTTAACCACCTAATTCTCAAATCTAATAGGCCGTAATGAGCCGCCATCTTCAACCACCTAACCCCGTCAAATCTTATCCTTCTCCTTCTCTCCAAATGTCTTTTTCTCTCGACAATCATCAAAAAATGGGTTGTCATATCTTTTCTTCTTTTCTAATAATAAAATTAGGGTTTTCTGCTTTCCTCTCCATAAAGATCTTGATTTCTATCTCGAACAGATTGTTAATTGATTCTTTACAAAAAAAAAAAAAATTGTTAATTGAGTTTTCTTTCCACCTCAATTCTCTTGTACTTCACCACAAAAATCCATACTCTCTGTTTTAAAAAAAACATTTTTTTCCTATTTGTTCTATTCAACAAATCAAATCATATTCTTATATCTTTGAATCTTATCTTCTCTCTATCATGTTTACATCTTGAAAAAATACCTCACAGTCGTTCTACATCCCTTTTTTTTATTCTTCACAATATACGAGTTGCGATCATAAAACCTAGCCGAATCCGTTCAAGAGCCGCTGCATCTATTCCACCCTGTCAAATCTCTCCATCTCGATTATCAAGACCTAATTGTCGGCCGTCATGAGCCGCTTCTATCATCTCCAAAAAAGCAAGTTTTGCACAATCAACACAAAGTTTCATCTTCTTACATGGTATCAGGCTAGAAAGATCCTTAAAACACCAAAAACCTTAACTTTCGTCACAAAATAGTTGTCATCCGGTCATCGGCAACTCGTCGATGATTCGGAGGGATCTTAAATTTAATTCGCCTTTTCTACTTGTGGTAGCAATACGGTGGGTATGTGAATTCTTGATTAGTTTCATCACGATCACAAACCATCTTGTAGAGTTCTCTTTTGGTTGTTTATAATAAGACTGCTAAGCATCAGCACCTTGTGCAATAAATGTGATGGTAAAAGGTGGAAGTAAAAAAAAGAAATAATCAGGTCACAACACCTAAGGTTGTGGAGCTTGTGTGAACTGTAAAGGGGAAAGATGCTTTCCATTCCAACATCAACAAGGGGTCAGAGAAAATGATATGATGGGCACACTAATCACATGATGGAGTTACTATTTGACAGCCAACAAAAAAAAACATTTTATTTTATTTTTATTATATCTTTGAGAGAATACTTTGAATTATTCTCCGTTCTAGTGATACTTTGAATTATCCCGTAATTTGTGTCGGTGAGAATACTTTGAATTATTCTCCGTTATAGGGATACTTTGAATTATCCCGTAATTTGTGTTGGTGATTTGTGCCGAGGTCACAAATCCGCACGACTGTTATTTTTCTCTTTTCTAGTTTTCTACTCCAGTCCGAGCTCACAATTTCGCAGCTCGGACTGCGGGGGAGTGTTAGCTGTCAATTAGTTGTCCAATAGTCTTACTTATATGATAAGTTGGTACAACTGTATGATTTTGTCAATCATTATTATGATGTCAAGTCATTAGTAAAGTGTAATAGTTGTCTTTATCTTCGTGTATGAAGGTGTATACCAATCTCATCACTATCCTAATCTCCTGTAATCTATAAGATACCAAACATAGTGTGAGGAATGAAATCCAAACACATTACCATTTTACATTACTCTCTAACAGTTACAACTCCATTTTTTTTGAATAAGTATGTACTACTTTATATCAAAATTAACATACTACTAATATTCGGTGAAAGCCGAAAAATGAATGCCTTTCCAAGTTTGTACCGATATCAGTAACTAAACCTAATACTATTAACTATCTAATACATAAATTAAAAGTTCGAAAGTGATAATATACCTACGATACTACATCCTGAAGCGCAGATGCGGCACATCCCTGCACCATCAGTACCGCGATTAAACCTAAAGTGCAACAACAATACATATTTCTAAGTATCACGCATACACTCTTAAATATCAAAAATTACATATACATCATTCCGACTTGGCTAATACTTTGTTCCAGGCTCCCTTAGTCATATTACAAATAAAATTTATCTTTTTACAGAGAAGTAGTACTATATTAAAAAGATAATTAAAACCATACCATTAAAAAATCTTAGATGATTTTGCTTAGTTTCCAAACCCTGACTTTAGTGCAAAAAACCCTGCAACAACCCAAAAAAGAAGAAGCAAGCAATCATAAATTTACAGCTTCCACTCGAAAAAACAAGTATTTTTCTTTATTTAATAACTTGATAATAATAAATAATTTTGAATATTAGGGCAAGTATTTTGCAAAACTGATTTTGATTAACTATTGTGTTACAGTTGATTAACTAATTCTGATATCAAAATGCAATTCCAATACAACCTACACTAAAAAAGTGTAAATAGTAGTCAACAACTAAAGACATGCCTGCACATCGGATAAAAGCGATACAACAAATTTCCCATCCGCAATACCCTCCAATCCCATGTTCCACCATCTCTCCTTATCTTCGAGTTACCTATCCTCTACGGTCGACACCGAACCCTCGAAAACAGGCTCTATCGACGCCGCTGGCAACCCTATTCATCACCCCCAATTAACCAATCATAAATAGACATTATAAAAACACACACACTTAACCAATACACAAACACAGATAAAAAAATGAGTTACCACCACCTTGTTCATACTCAAAATCGCTTACTTGTATTACACCATTTTCATTGTATCCATGGTCACCACCCACCCCATTCATTATGCTTTTTATTGGTCTCGTTTTCTTCCTCAAAAAACTCGGTTGTGTCCTATAAATTGACAACCGAAAATAATATCATAACTAACAAAACATATGGAATCTAAGCCATAAGGGTAAAAGTCATAAATACTCTACGTACTTACAACTAATAAACTCCATTAAAACTCTACAATTCTTAACATAAGACCATATAACCGTAATGCCAAACTTCAGCAATTTTAACTTGCTACTTGTACCTTTTTTATTGTTTAACCGGTACCTTGTAGTCAAACATGTTTGATACCTTGACTTTTTTTGGTAAAAGCCATAAATACTTACTCTACTAACTCATGAACCAGGTCTCTGCCTGTTTAACTCCTTATTGCTCTACCAATTTAAAAAAAAATATTACGAAAAGAAACTATAAAAAAAATATTCGAAAAAAATATTTCTACTTCGAAAAAAAGTTTATATAATTTTTTAATACTACGAAGTATATTTTTTTTCGAAGTATAATACTATTGAAATTTTTTAAAAATTTTTTATAAAATAAAATTTTCTACAATTCGAAATAAAAATTATACTTCGAAATTTATTTTATTCGGAAAAAAATTTAAACTACGAATTTTTTTTTTATTTCGAAGTAAAAAAAAGAAGTATATCATTTTTTTTATTTAGAAGTATAAAAATTTTTCGAAATTATAAAATTTATAAAAAAAATCGAAGTATAAAAAAAATTTTAAGAAATATTTTATTTCGAAGTATAAATATTTTTTTTTTTAAAAAAGATTCATAAATTATTAATAAAAAAAAGAATTTTTAAGTGAGTTGGGTGAGGTGAGTGGTATATTTTTTTTTTTTTTGTCAAAAAATACAAAAAAACGAGGGTTTAATTTATTTTTAGGGTAAAAGCCATAAATACCCTATGTACTCACATTTATAACTCATTATACTCTATTATGAAATAGTGACATGGCAAGGTAACTGGTTATTGCGGGTTTCATAGTGTATAATGAGTTGTTTACGAATTCGTAGAGTATAATGAGTTAAACACGCGAGTACATGGAGTATTTATGGCTTTTACCCAAGCTATAAAATAGAAATTTGGTACTCGGATTTGGAAATTAACTTTTCAATTTGCTCCCTCCAAACTAATAATGAATTGAAGATTTCATTCTAAACATAAATAAGTAAAAGTGCTTAGATAAAACTAATAATGAATTGAAGATTTTATTCTAAACATAAATAAGTAAAAGTGCCTTACCACTATGTCATCTCCTTCCATGAGGTGCGTGAAACTACAACCTGTTTATCCACAAAACACAACACTTCGATTAATATAATAGCTCTATGTCCTAAATTTTAAAACTGATAAAATTAATTGACAAAAAATTTTGGAAACCCCAATTCATAATTAAATTGTTAAAAGGGAATTGTTAAATAAAACAGAATACCTACAATTTAAATTGTTGATGTTAATCTTTGGTTGTATATGAAGATCCATTGCTATATCTTGAACCTGAAACCTTAAAAAACTTAGAGGCGGGGTTGATGTTTGTGGGCCACATCAATAGTTTATTTATCAGTCATAGGTATACATCTGAGATGTATGGGGTGGTGGAACATCCACTTGTTCACCGACCTCAATAGTTTAATATGCCTCACACATGCAGTTAAAATATTGTTAAATTACTGTTCATTAGGTTTATTTTATTAATTCATTGTAGCTTTTGTCAGTATGAAGAAAATGGCTAAAAATATAGTTGATATTAATTTAGTAATAAATCTACTGTCCATAACGAACTAAAAATGTTTAAAAAAAGTCTACTGTTCATGATGTGTGTGTAAACACTGTGATGAACGTTAGTTTTGATAATGGTGACCACAATTATTATTCAAAAGATAGTACACTAGTAGATAGAAATTAATTGGGACAAGATTGACAAAAGTCGACAAAGTTCAAAATTTTCATTTTACTTCGGGGGTGTTTGTTTCATTAAGATGTTTCGTGTCTGAATCTGACTACCACATTTTACTGGTAAGATGTGGTCATAAAGTCTGAATCTGAATGAAATAATGTTGTTTATTTTTTTATATTGTCTGAATGGGTTTTAATTGATTATTTATAATTTTTAAAAGTATATATATAAAATGCGACAATACAAGGAGTTTATGTAGAACATGAAACAAAACATATTTATCATAAACATAACACAATATTAAAAACATTAAATAAATTATTTAATACCTATCTTAAATTAACATATTAAAAAAACTATTACACTAATTAACTTAAAATAAAAAAAGGAAAGTTTACCACACAATTAAGTAACTATATCCAAAACTTTATATATTTCAAGACACGTCTTTCATAATTGTGTCGTGATATCGTTTTGTAAGTTTATCATCATACGGAGTAATGCATCTATAATATGGTTGATTTTTTTTATTCCCTCATTTTAGTTAATAAGGTATTTTTCAGTATTGATGCTAGATATAAGACTGATAGTAATCCCACCTTATCGGTGACTGAATAAACCCCACCACATCAATGTCAACTTAACTTTCTCTTTTTTAAACCAAACTCAGACTAAACGCTCGTAGTAAGAAGATCACACAAAAAATAATTAAAATAAAACACACACACAACTCTTCAAAAGATGCGGTTGAAATACCACTAGTCTAAACTAGTACGCTGAAAATTAAGTTTTTTTTCACTATTCTTATAAACAAAGTACCCCCATTAAATAAGAAAATAGAAGTAGAACTTTTTTTATTTTTTACAAAATATGTAATACGGAGTATTATCTATATACTCAATAGAAAATTTTACGAACTCGTTGCACTGTTGCCTGCTACAGTGCACGCTACAGTGCCCGGCCCATTGGGCTCCCAGTTTGGGCCGGTCTAATTTTTTTTATTTTTTTATTTACAAATATGCAATACAAAAACAAAAAAAAATTACTCGGCACGAAATAAAATAAAAAATTACAAAAGTACTGATTTATTTAGATAAAAAAATATCCGCTACATGAGGCCCAACACATAAGGTCATATAAAAAAACTATTAAACATGAGACCGAAAAAATAAACCCGCACAAAATAATATAAAAAAAATTGCTCCGCACAACATAGGAATTTTTTTTACAAAAGTACTGATTTATTCCGATAAAAAAATAACCGCGCCATGAGGCCAATAAATAAGCTCATATAAAAAAACAAACTATTAAAACATGAGACCGAAAAAATAAGCCCGCACAAAATAAATAAAAAATAAAATAAAAATAACGCATGCAGCAACGTGCGTACTTAATAACTTTAAAATAAACGGCCCGAAAAAAAAACCTCCTACGCTAAGTAAAAAAAATTAGCCCCACCGCAACTCGCGGGTTCTTATGCTTAAACACACCAATAAAAAATAACCCGGCCCGCAGCAACGCGCGAATACTTTAGCTGTAAATAAAGCATTCATGATTTTCAAGACACATACACATCCAATTTTACATCTAATCTTTACGTGACTTTTTAGACTTTAAATTCAACATATATTTTTTTATCTCTCTCTCTCCTAAGACACCTCATCATCTTCTTCATACAATATTTACTACCTCGTAAAAATAAAAACATTAAAACATCACAACTTCCATTATCTTGTTCATTTGAAATAATTTTATGCATCAGTGCGGGGTGAAGTTTTTAAAGGGTGAAGAGGTGGTCAGATCTGCTCATCAAGTCTTACCGAGTCAGACTTCACAAGTCTTACCGTGTCTGAATCTAGCTGAAAAAACAAACAACCTTGAAGTCTGACCGTCTCTTACTGGTAAGATTTCAGAGCTTGGTCAGACTTTTTTTCAAAAAACAAACACACCCTTCCTTTTTTTACTCATTTAAAAATTCAAAATTTTTAATCTACCCTCTCATTTTTGTTATAAAACCCAACATAATTCTCTTATCTTTGTCGACAAAAACTAACACATACAAACACCTAAACACTACAACAACCAATGTTTTGAAAACCGGGTTTTGAATCGACCCGGTCGAGTCACCGGGTTACCGGTTCAACCGGTTGGACCGCCGGGTCAACCCGGTTTTCCAAAATATATATATATATATATATATATATATTTTCAATAATTAGAAAGAAAGTATGTATATAAATCATGAAATATTTCATATATTAAGCCTAAAGACTATTTATTAACAAATATAACATGTAAAATTAAAATTACGTCGCAAATATATACAATTAACATGTTTTATTTATAAAAAAATACGAAAAAACCAAAACCCGGCCGGGTCTCATGACCCGGGTTGACCCGGGTCACTCCAAACCCGGCGGGTCAAACCGGGTTTCGAAAATATGAAACCCGGTTTAATTTGACCCGTTTTTTCGGCCGGAACCGGTTCAACCGGTTGACCCGGCCGGGTCGAACCGGGTTCAAAACACTGGTTTCTGCGTTAATTGTGATTGAAATATTATGTTCTAATTTACAAAACTTACACGGTATAGGCGTATAAGCAATTACTAATACACGTTGGACGACTTTCAGTCTATTCAGCTCGTTTGAGCCTTTAACTTTTCTTCCACCCCTTTGATCAGTCAGAAACACGCCATAATGCGAATTGACTCGTTATATATAAATGGGGTTTTACAGTCATCTAAACATGTTCCACAACCCATGTCAACGAACATTTCATCGACAACAAGAAAAGTTAAATACCCAATTACCAGTTTAATATTGCACCTTAGTATTGCATATCTGCTTTAACACATTAAAAACTTAAATAAGCTATCCCAAAGTGAACTTAGAGGTGGCAATTTTGATAAATCTATTTAAAAATGAACTGATCTAAAGTCGCCCAAAGTTCAATCTATGGCAGAAAACCTACTGCATCGTATTTTTCTAAAAAAAAATTATTATTGAAAGTGTATAATTTATTTTGTATCGCATTTGGAACTGATGACATATAGAAACTCTAGACACAAACTGTTGTGGGTAAACAAAATTCTAGACACAAAGGCCGCGTTTAGTTGAAGGAAAACACCCTTGTTTTTCACAAAATGTTTTGTGGAAAACAAGGAAAACAGAGATCGCGTTCATTTTGTCGTTTTCCAACAAAATTCTCTACAAAACAAAAAATCCCTATTTTCTCATTTTATACACAAAACTAGAAAACAATTTTATTTTGTTTTCCCCGTTTTCCTTTTATGACATCCATATCTATTTTCCCCTTATTTCCTACGTTTTATACGTTTTTATAAGTTTTTTGATGTTTATGTACGCTTACAGACTTTTTTTACTTTTTCGTCCGTTTTTTACGATTTCGTCTGTTTTTACGATTTCGTCCGTTTTTTGCGATTTCGTCTGTTTTTTTACGATTTCGTCTGTTTTTTTTACGATTTCGTCTGTTTTTTTACGATTTAGTCTGTTTTTTTGCGATTTCGTCCGTTTTTTCCGATTTTGTCCGTATTTTTAACGTTTTCGTCCGTTTTTGTACGATTACGTCCGTTTTTTTACGATTTCGTCTGTTTTTTTACGATTTCGTCCGTTTTTACGATTTCGTCAGTTTTTTACGTTTTTGTCCTTTTTTTACGATTTCGTCCGTTTTTTACGATTTCGTCCGTTTTTTTGTGATTTCGTCCATTTTTTCGATTTCGTTCGCTTTTTTACGTTTTCGACCGTTTTTTTCGATTTCGTTCGTTTTTTTACGATTTCGTTCGTTTTTTTACGATTTCGTCCGTTTTTTACATTATCGTCCTTTTTTTACGATTTCGCCCGTTTTTTACGATTTCGTCTGTTTTTTTACGATTTCGTCCGTTTTTTTTACGTTTTCGTCCGTTTT
>BQNB010063847.1:0-35531 GCA_026074375.1 Tanacetum coccineum | reverse complement strand
TTTATAAAAGTCATTTTATAAATCCGTTTAATTAACGTATAACTCGTAATTAGCGTATCTTTTTCGTTATTAATCCGTTTTTCGAGTTTCTTACCTTTTTGGAATCGTCATGAGACGTATTATGTTTCTAAAATGTCAAACCCACTGTTAGTATTTCGAAATCCAAACAGCCCCTTTATGTTTAATATGTATACTTTTATATAAAGCTTGTTTTATGTACTTTTTACTTTTGTAAATTACCACAAGTATTTTATACCAAGTATATTATATGTATTACATACAAATATGTCCATTAGTCCACATATTGTCCAAATGTCCAAGTTAACAAGATTTACAAGTTATTAACATCACATGAAAACATAACTTTCCTTAAGTACTTTAAAAAAACCATAATTTTGTATATAACCATTTCTACACTAAATCAACATGGTACAATACTTCTATGTCCATTTTATCATGATATTAACAATAACATATCATATTTAAAAGTGTTAAAAATCATAATCATAAGTAAGTTATTCATTTAACATTTTTAAAAGCCCTAAATGGTGATTTAACTATATAGAACATATATACTTAAAAAAATGAGAAAAGTAAAGACATAAAGGTTTATAGATAACCTTAAAGTGATGTATGATGAAGAGAAATACAATCTAAACCCTTGTTTAGATTTTTAAACCAAGCTTGCAAACAACAAAACCCTAAATTAGGTTGAAAACCCTAATCCTACTTTCTTTGCTTCAACACTTGAAAATGGTTAACCAATGCTTGGAAACATCTAAGAATATCTTAGGAATGATATGTGTATGTGTGTAAGGGTTGTATAAAATTTAGTATGGATTTAGTTGGAAGGGGTTTTTGTGTCGTGGCCTAAAGAGAGCCAAAAGGGGAGAGTTTGATCTTTTTCACTAAGTGTTTTGCTATCTATGTGTTTACTTGCAATGCATACTAGTATATATGAGTTAGCTAGTAAAAAAGAATGCAATAGTGGTCAAGGAAACATAGATCATGGTCTTAAGGAGAGTTGTGGTCTTGGTCTCTAGTCAAAGGAACATGTAATGGCTAGGTTTAATGAAGATAGGAAGTACAAGACCAAGTTGATGTATTTTGTGTGCTCTTGGTCTCCTAGTTGTTGTTTAGCCATGGGTTAGGAGGAGGGAGGGAGTATATGTTTTATTTGTCTAGCTAATTTACTTGTATGAAATGTTACTTGTAGTTTTAAAGTCATTTATAAAATGTAGTTGTATACAAATGGTAACATGTAGACTTTTGTTAGTTTATTTTTATGAAACATATGACTAACAACATTTACTTGGGTAAAGTTTAATAAAACTTTGAGTGTTGGATGTAAAACTAAGTATTCGTTGAAGCGTAGATTAATTAATGGGGTTCCGGGTATGCCTAAACGCACTTTATCGCGAAACGTAGTAAATGTACGTAACCAATAAAAATAAAATGAACAATGACCATAATTATTCTCAAAATAATTATTTAATACTTGATTGAAGTAAACGCTTACATGTTTGGTGCCCATTTACATTGAACGCAAATTTTTAGCTTACGTGATTTTACTTAATACATGAAATTACAAGCAAACACGTACGACACTAAAAATAAATAGTAGATTTATCGACGTCGTCAATGACTTGAAAACACGGGGTGTTATTAAAGACGCGCATTCTGGAGCTTAAATGAAGATATTTTGAAGATTACTATTCTAAAGACAAATACGTCATATCCATCAAGGAAGATACGGCGTATCCGTGCCTGCACTCACCAAAGACCACAAAAGGAATGAAGTTTAATACATCGTATCTAGAGGACTTAATATGTTGTATTAAAGATATGGGATCAATATAATATTCTGGAAGATATCAAACGTGGTCCCTACTCAAAAAAATCCCCAATACGTCGTATCCGATACATGGTTACGCCGTATCCAACTGACTTCTAGACGTTATAAATAGAAAACTCAAAAACGAGTTTTAAGTGTGCTAAATCATATTTTCGATACCTAAACTACAAAAGTTGATTTTCAAAGGAGAAAAAAAATAGAAGAGGTCAAGCAACGTATTCAATTCCATAGGAGACATCGTGTAATTCCATATACTTTAGTAATCGTTTAGTTTTTGGTATCATTTGTTAACTCAGTTAGTTTACCTTGGCTAAATTATTACTCTTGTATTTATTATGACGTTTGAAGGCTAATACCTTCGGGTATTAGCCATTATTATGAAGATCTGAATGTTTGGTATTTTTTTATATCGATTTCTTGATTTATCGTTGAGTGCTTGTTTATGTTTATCAGTTTATACTTGTTTACATGTTTTTGTATGCGACCTATCATTCAACTGGATCTAGCAAAGTGGACCAAGCGGATCTAGAGTCCGGGATAGCTCTCCATATAGTAATTTATACATCTAGAATAATAGTTACACAAGTATTGTCCTTCTAAGTCTGTGTCTAGGATACGCTTTCGGGCTTAACTAGTTAATTGATATTGCCGATGGTTTTATTGATCGAGTTGACTAACGAGGTTACACTAGATAATTTAACAAATAGTTATAAAAAGTAATAATATTGTAAAAATAATCATAAACTAACGAATAATCGTTTGATTCCATTATATAGTTGGACAAGTGGAAGACTAGTGTATAAATTGCCATTAAGCGGTAAGTTGGTAAAGTCTCTATGAGCTAAGGTTTAACAAGATCAACATTGCTTTAATTCCTAAGATAGGTTATAATCAGCAAATAAAGATTCTTTACGCGGATGCTTTAATTGTGACAGAATTAATATGTCTAGGTCTTATGGAGAGGGGGGAAGTATGTAACGCCTAATCTTTAAGACTGATATGCCACCTCGAGAGTAGAAAATTAGTTTGCACTAAAAAACAAACCAAACGTTCTAATACAGATTAATAATGTTAATACAGTTTTTCTTATATAAGGATTCGACGACCAGCTTCTTTTAACTTTTGTCTATTAGCTTGCGTGGTAACAGTGTCCTTGAATTGGGCTTGTAGTCACAACCAAACCATGCCAGTCTCTCAGGCCTGAAAACCCTCCTTATTTCTCATTAGAATTTGGATTTAGACTGAAATAGGTTTAACATAGGTTTAGATTAGAATAGAATTAACATAGATTAGATAACCAAGATATTAATTAAATTGATAGATTTAACCTCGCTCTTAGTGATCAACACCCTACTTACCACGAAACTACTACCGATCGGGTACACTGCCCGTTAAAGTGTTGTTTTTTGTTTAGTCGGCAAAATATAAATTTAAAACTTGAATCAATAAAATATTACACCAACGATACAATGACACATCAATTTTTTTGCCCATTGCCGGGGATGAAAAATAATTCTGATTTTTATTTTGATATTTATGGTATTGTAACATTAGATTAGATCTAACCCTTAGGATTAGTGTAATTTAGATTAGTGTATATTATTATATATTCTGTATATTTTGTATATTTTTCTTTAATTGTTTGCTTGTAAATATTTGTGTGTTTAATTATTTGCGTATTAAATTGTTTTTCTTGAATACACTGTTCTGGTCGACAGTTGAATACGGCGTATCCACTTCCTCTGGATACAACGTATCCAGTTCTCTGTCCAATACAACGTATTCAATCCAATAGATTAATACCGCGTATCCACTTTCGTTGGATACGGCGTATTGATCATCTGATAAATTCTAAACTTTTAAGCTAATTTTTTTAAATATATATCTTTCTCCCGCCTGGTTCTACTGATAATTTTCTAGTAATTTACAGTAAAATTGACAAGAGGTTGCCAAGGAGAGTTCAAGAAAATTAAGGATATTAAGGTCGAAGATGATTCGCTCGCTTGCGATTCGCCACTTGAAGTTTCAACTGTGAAGTCATCGATTAAGCAAACGGATGATGAATCTTATTCACATATGAAAGTTGAAATTGCTAACCTCCCAATAGTGATTAACAGAGTAATGAACATTCAGGAGCATAAAGTTGAGGATATGGGATTTGATACATCGATATTGCATTTACTGAATGGTTGGGATCAAAGTTTTTCAACTACAAAACAATGGATCATTATACTATGAAAGCATTATGGATTGACTGGATCAGAGGAGATAATAAGTTAGAGCTCACTAATGAAGAATTTTCTGATAATGAATATGAAATTGCTGAAGCCTTTTAGAAACGACCCTACAATTCCTATCAAACGTGACACAATATATTTGACTATGAGACACCTATTTGTTCAGCATTCAACGAATTTAATTATCTTCTAAAGGTATATCCTGACTTACTTACAAAGGATATTATGGGATTTAAAACCTATGATGATTACAAAGACGACTGGATCTATGAATGGAATAAGGATGTACCATGGGTTGATGAGAAACCATGGACTGACACTGGAGTTTGGACAGAACCTAAGCGTCATACATACTTGCAAGCCTTTCAATTATAAAACTAGGTATTCGGAATGGCCAACATGTAGTTGGATAAATGATGGATGCTAGAATGGAGGAAACTTACCTGGAACATTTATTATTGAAAATCAACTTCATTATCAAGATTACGAGTGGTACAAAGCTTTGGAAGATGGTGAGCTTAAAGATGAAGCTTTAAGAAACAAGGCTTTTAGGGAAGGATCTATCAAAGATGATGATGATGAGTCAAGTTATGAACAAATGAGACGATAGGAACATATAAAATCATCGGAGGAATTAACAAACTATGATGATACTTATAAGAAAAATCATGATGATAATCAAAGAGAAGAATTATGTGAAGTTCATAAGCCATTGGTATGCACGATACAAAGATTCGAGATGATCAACTATTCATTTGGACAAGGCGAACAATATGTTGCTATTAAAGAAGATGAATACGACAATCTAGCAAGAACAAGCAATAATGCATGTCATGCGTATCAAGAAATCTTTCGTATGAAAATTGGGGGGACGAAAGGATGATGGGACTAGAGCTGAGTAAAAGGAAGTTGAAGAAAAGTCTAACTTAAAGACTTCGCTGTAAACAAAAGTGCTTCCCGAGAGATAACCCGAAATGTTATTTAATTTTGTTATCGAGTCTGTCTCCCCAGACTCCAATACGGCGTATCCGTTCCATACCATATGGCGTATCCATTCCATACCATACGGCGTATTGATTGTTTGGACGTTATCAGTCTTTACTTTTTATGCACTTTAAAAACATTATTGTGCCAGATTCTGGCGAAATACGCCGTATCATTAACTTGATACGTCGTATCCACAGACTGACCCGTATTTAGTTTGTTTTAGTTTAGTTTAAATTAACCATAGGTACCAAGATAGGAATGCACTTGTTTTTCCTATATTTTACGCAGGACCTCGTGAAGGAAATATCAACGAATATTGGTAGAGAATTTACGAATCTGGAAATCTTGAAGTGTTGGAGTCTTGAAACCTCAAGACGGCTGTTCAACACAAAATCTTGCTCATAAACGCAAATTGGAGAATCTACCGAGCAAAAATCAAGGGAGTTTCTCATTCTAATTCTTTTTAAATTCCCGTATTTAATGTTTTATATATACAACGAGGACGTTGTATAATTCAAGTGGGGGGATGGAATTAGAATGATCACTTGTCCAAATTTTCACAATAAAAAGCTTAAATTATGCTCAAATTTAAAAAAAATTCAAGCATACTTTTGTGAAATTACTTGATACATAACCCACACACAATAACCCTTGTTAGATATTGTGAGGATTTAACCTTTCCGTTTCCAAATGTTTACCCAAATTCCACCCAAAATTTGATGTGCCGAGTGGATGTTGTAGACTTTAGAACTTGGCTTGGTATATCTATTCGAGACCACAATAATGAGTATTATGGATTTAATTGGAGTAACTTGTTTAAATTGGTAAATCTTAGGATTACAACCAAATCGCCTATACATGTTGTTTATTAACTAACTACACCGGTTAGTTAACCTCCCGTTAAACCCTTCCACTCTCATCTTTAGAGTGATGATCCACTAGAACAACCCGTAGAGCCAATCCTTTAGGAATTTACACCAACTATTTGTTTCGTTACACCCTTACACCTTAACCTACCTTTTTAGATTAAAGTTTAATTTATAGTTTGTCTGTTGTCTCAAAGTGCAAGTGTGTATTTCCCGAGTCTTGTGTCATTTTCTATCTTTGGTGCGGTTAGAAATTTGCATATTGCAAATGGGAATGTATATTAGTAGTCAAAGCTCATGTGATTTTACTACCTTTATAATTATTTGTGAAACAGAAGAACGAATAAATTACTGAAGGAATTATCTGGAATTATTATGATGGTGAAGATGGTGAAACTACATCGAGATTTGAAGTATTGTTTAAAAAAAGAAGAGAGAGAGAAAGAAAGTTTGAAGATAATCGTTTCGCAAAAAGCATTATCGAAGGAATTATACGAAGGATCGATTATTCGTTGATACGTCTAAAAATCAACGATGTAGAGTATTGTACAAAGTGGAAGATATCGCCACACTTTTCCTCTAAAGTATGTAAATTTTTTTTATTTTTTAGGATGAATTGAGAAGTTTGGATCGTTACGGAACGCCAACTAGTAGTTTGTTTTTGATCATGATCGAGACTTGTAAAAAGTTGTGTCTTAATCATGTAACGGTCCCTGGAAATTAAGTGTCTAGACAACTTGTATCTATAAGTCTTAATCTATTCGTTTCTTGATTTTTATTTAACAACAATTTTACTTCCCCTCACATAATGATAAGCCGTATGGTTATTTATGCGAATGAGGATGTTGATCGAGCGTGTAATGTCTATTCCTTTGGTTACGGCCCAATGTATGCATGTCTCAGTGCATCGGGATTAGATGACTATTGGTGAAACTTAGAAGGTACCTACCCTAGAGCATTCTTCATCCTAACCGTACTAAATTCGAATGGGGATGTGAAACGAACAACACATTCTATCCTGGCGTTTCGGGTATGTATGTGTGCTTTAGCTGCCTTGTTGGAGTGGTACTTCTGGTGATTGTAGGATGATCAAACCGTACGCCATTTAGATAAAATAATACTAAGTGGAACTATTTTATAAAAATTCATCTTTACAAAATACTCATATTCGGATCTGAACGCACACCAAAACGTTTGACGTCCTTAAAAATACTTAGAAAATGTTTTATCGCTAACCCCTTGAATTGGAGTTAATAGACACCTAAAATATGACTCACGATTTTTGGCTAACCCAAATTTGAAATTTAAGTGGGGGTTTTACTCCCCGAAATCAGACCCAAATCTGACTTGAATTTACTGTTTTGACAACGTTTCTTGCGCAAATCATTTGACTAACTTCCCGACCTCAAAACCTTTCCGGGCTGGACTTTTTGGAAACTAGACTCTCTGAACTTATCAATATACATAAGATTCATCAAAAATCTTGTTACTAATCATGAGATAACATTCGCACAAGATGACTCAAAATTCTGCTCAACCCTAAATTCAATTCTATCGCGTTCTAACTCTAACCGAATACATCAATATGATCCTAATTAAACCCTAAACACTTCTAACTAAGTTTAACATTATAAATTTACAGATTTTTATGAACCCTAATTTATCCATCACTTTATTGTTACATGAATTAAAGAAACTAAACAACTAGGATTTATGAACATACCTTAATCCGTGATTCTTGAAACCCTAAATCACCAAATTGATCTTGAATAAAAAAAATCTTTTTTTTTCTCTTTGCTTCTTGGTTCGAATGATTAAAAAAATAGGGAGGAGGGGTTTGTATTTATAGTGTTTGCAAAAAGATTGAATAATTACCTAATTAAAATTGTAGTTGGACTAAAATTGGGCTTTTCTTTCCTTCTTTTTCTCTTAAATCCGGTCGAACAAACACCCCTGTATATATATATATATATTTCTATTATTATTATTATTTACACAAAAACCCTTAATTTTTGATATTTTTATAAAAACCTTTATTTATTATAGCAAACCCTTTTAAATTAAACTAACTTAAATAACTATAAATAAATTTCATTTCTAATCATATTTTTTTCTAACTTATTACCACTAAAATTCACCTAACTAAATTTCTAAACTAATCTTCTACTCTCACGAACACCTATTAATTAAATACGTAAATACATAATACATACACATAAAATACATACGCACATAAAATTATACCATCATTTTCATTGTCACTAAAATGTAAACAAAATGAAATGCCTTATAACCATAAACTCAATCACAATGAGACGATCACACTCATGAATTGGTAGCCAAACTCACATAAGATCACATAAACACATAATTATTAAAACACATAATGAATCTCAAGTCAATACTAACGGTTTGACTAACCTGCTCAAAGCACAGTTGTCACAGCAAGTGACCTAGATAATTTAACAAATAACGTTCTGATTCCATTAGATAGTTAGACAAGTGGACTACTAGTGTATAGATTGCCATTAAGTGGTAAGTGGGTAAAGTCTCTATGAGCTAGGGTTTAACAAGATCACCATGCTTTATGCGGATGCTTTAATTGTGACAGAATTAATGTGTCTAGGTCTTAGGATGATGTAACGCCTAAGTCATAAGAATGATATGCCGCCTTGAGAGAAGCAATCATTGCACTAAATAAACAAACCAACGTTCTAATCGGATTAATAATGGTTAATACAGTTTTCTTATATAAGGTTCGACCGCTCTTTTATCTTTTGTCTATTAGCTTGCATGGGTAACATTGTCTTGAATTGATTGTAGTTACCAACCAAACTATGCCTGTCTCTCAGGCTGAAAACCCCCATTTTCCCATTAGAATTAGGATTTAGACTGACATAGGTTTAACATAGGTTTAGATTAGAATAGAATTAACATAGATTAGATAACTAAGATATTAATTAAATTAATAGATTTAACCTCGCTCTTAGTGATCGACACCCTACTTACTACGAAACTACTACCGATCGGGTACACTGCCCATTAAAGTGTTGTTTTTGGTTGAGTCGGCAAAATATAAATTTAAAACTTGAATCAATAAAATATACACCACATAACGACACATTAAGAGACGTGCGCGGTTGGAGTTAGCTGAGATTGTTAACAGTATGAGAAGAGGGCAGGAGCCCAAAGGAGATGCGTAGGATATATGAGGTTTGGATTGGTAGTTTGTGTATATCACTAAACCGGGTAGCATCGATTAGTGTCGGTATTACAATTAGAAAAGTTCCTTTTGTATTGGTAGTTATGACAAATCCTTACTAGTCGTTAGGTGATTGTATTGAAATCGTTTCGTGATAGTGAAGGAAATTTTGTTCGATATTTATGGATAGCAGTATTTTGTATTATTTTGTGATTAGCTTGAGAGCGTAGTTTTTCCCGTGTATGAGTACGTTATGATTGGTCGCTCGTGATAGAGCGGATGCCCATTTCCTTATTAGGATTGGCATATGATGTAGTTAGTATATATTCTGTAAGCTTGAAATGTATTCGAGCTGGTTGATTTTACCATTTTGTTAAAAGATCTAATAGGAGAGTAAGAGACCATGAATGGTCATGGGGAGTATTGGAAAGAGTTGTAGTGATCAATTAGGAAACCTAATCGTGCTTTTTATTGTTTAAGCTTTTGAGAGGTATTTTGACATACCTAAGTGAAGTGAGATTTAAGACACTCGTTAAGTAGGATTTATTTAGAAAAGTTTAAGGCATAATGATGAGGTTTATACTATGAAACAGCCTTCTTAGAAAGGTAGGGCCAGGATTGTTTGACCAAGTAAGGTTTACTTGGGGATTTTGAGTAAGTAAGTATTGGTAAAGAACCATGGGCGTTCTTGAGAAAGTAGAGTGTGAGTCGTATTGTGTAAGGACATATACCTTGTAGGGTTAGTCCCGTTGGTTAAATAACTGGAAAGTTTGGCAATGCCAACCCTGATAGAATAGTCGTCACGTCCAGGACTGGATCGTATCCTGACACCCGACTAAGACAGTGTGACCTAAGTTTGAGAAATTATGAAACTAAGAGATAGTATGAGAGACTATCGAAATTTTGTGAACGAATATGGATTGACCATGAGAAAGTGTAGATTTTGGACTGTGGAAAGACTTAGTCTTTAGAGGAATCGTAAGAGACCTTGCTTGAAAAGACTAAATCCTAGTGATTTGATGTGATTCTTCGAGGAATGGATTTTCCTGTCAGTATTGTGAGTTGATAATTTGAGTTGGATTTCGGGGCGAAATTCCTTTAAGGGGGTAAGACTGTGATAACTGGTAAATTTGCCCAGGGTTAAATATTATAAAATATTATAATTTTGTATTTTAAAGTCTTTTGATCTTGTCAGTTTTTCTGATGAAAGCTGAAAAGTTGCCTTCTGGTGACTATTTTTGCGTAAAATGGTTTCGCTTTAACTGGGAGTTTGATGAAGTTTTGAGTTCGTAAATGAATCTCTTTTGATTTGTTTTTCTGTTTTAGAGTGGTTTTGAGGTTTTCAGAGCTTTCCGGGAAGTTTCTCGCGTTTAGCGAAAAATAGTCACGCAACGCATACCGGCACGACAGTTTATTCAAGTGTGGAGATTAAATAAATTTGGGAATGTGTTAATGGGTTTATTTACTTAATAAATTCATAATGATACAATAACGTTGGTTTAAAGCAAAAATCGAGGGTGTGAGATTTGAAAGTTATCAGAAAACGATTGTTTTCGTAAAATTCGGTAAAAGACTGTAACAGTCGTAAAAAGGTGAAATTTTGGTTGAATATAAGTTGTCAAACCCTATTTTGTGGTTTAAAGTGTTTTCAAATGGATGAGCAAGGTTCGGTTGAGTTTTGTCAAAAATTCACGTTTTCGGTTAGGAGTCGGCCGACAACGGCTCAAAATGGATTTTTGTAGCAATTCAATGAGATAGGTGTCGTGTGAATAACCTAGATTTATGGAAAAATGATTTTAAATGCAATGAAAATAATAACTAAGTTTTGACATTTTAAATAGATGAAAATTGAGTTTTTAAGTGATCCCGACGCAAAAAGGAAAACCCGAGACCCTCCTTGGATGCTTATTTGGACGCCTAGGGGATAATGGGACAAGGAGGATATTATTTTGCTAAAATGTCATATAGTACTCTTATAACCACCACCACCGTAAACATTTTTTGTTCATGCACCATTTTGAAATCAAAACCAAAAAATTTCTATCTCTCTTCTCTCTCTTTACGTTCAAACGGACCACAAAGGGGGCAAGAAAACAAAGATTTTAAAGATTTTCTCAAGAACACGGGTTAAGAATTGATGGTAGGTTGATAGTTAGTAGATGCGGGTTATATAAAAGGTGTTCGAGTTCGTTCTTTTCGCGTCAAAACTGAACCAAAGTCATCCAAACTTGTAAGTTTTCTAAAACACTAGTTGTACAAGTTGATCATCGTAAAAATCAAATTTTAGAAACAAAAAATGCAAATACAGGGGTGTTTGTGCGCCGGCTTGAATAAAATGGTTGTTGTGGTAATTTTAAATGTTATAAAAGTGCTTAATAAGGGCTTATTTTGAAGCTTAGATTATTTAATAAGTTAGGTTATAGCTTATTTGAGTTGTTTGGTTTCGGTTTGGGCTTGGCCCAACTAAAGCGTTCGTTTGGTTGCTTCGGTCCGACACAAAAGTGGGCTCGGCCCACTTGGTTTTGACCTATTGGTTTTGGATTTGGCTTATTGGACTTGGCTTATTTTTGAGCTTATGGTTTCGGCTTATATACACTCTCCAAAAATTTCCGGCCAATCTCCGGCGCCGCCTCCCACCTCTGGCCCAGCCGTTTTTTTTTTTTTTTTTTTTTTTTTTTTTTTTTTTTTTTTTTTTTTTTTTTTTTTTTTTTTTTTTTTTTTTTTTTTTTTTTTTTTTTTTTTTTTTTTTTTTTTTTTTTTTTTTTTTTTTTTTTTTTTTTTTTTTTTTTTTTTTTTTTTTTTTTTTTTTTTTTTTTTGTTTTGTTTTTTTTTTTTTTTTTTTTTTTTTTTTTTTTTTTTTTTTTTTTTTTTTTTTTTTTTTTTTGCCATGTCGGTCGTCATCACCAACCGACCCCTCCACTCTCATCTCCATCCCCACGAAACCACCTCCACCACACCACCTTCTCCATATCTCCTCTTCATCCCATCGTAACCACCAACATCATCGCCACCAACCACTGACGCACCGCTACTACCACTATCCTCATCGTCACCCCCACTGCCGTACCACCATCACCCCGACACCATCTCCATATCCACGACATCACCACCCTCACGCCATCATCATATTTATCCACACCACCATCGTCACACCCTAACATCATCATCAGCCACCCAAACCACCGTCACCAGCCACAAAGGATGCGTTGGGTTTCAGGTTAGCACCATCAAGGGTGCGTTGGTTTCTTAGTCACCCAAAAGGGTGCGTGTGGTTTTCTTGGCACTTTAAGGGTGCGTTTGGGTTTTTATTTCATGCCGAAAGGGTGTTTGTTTGCTGCGTTATAACAGCAGACATGGTGTTTGTTTGCTGCGTCCTAGCAGCCAAACAGGGTGCGTTTGGATCTGGGTCACCACTATAGGGTGCGTTTGGTTGTGGTTGACGGCCATAGGGGCGTTTGGTTTAGTAGAAACCGCACAAGGGTGCGTTCGGGTTTAGGTTTAATAGCAATAGGGGTGTTTGGTTTGGCTGATTAAACACCAAGGGGTGTGTTAGGGGGGGGGGGGGGTGTTTGACAGAACACTAAGGGGTTTTTGGGGTTAACAAAAAATACTTAAGGGTGTGTTTGGTTCAGCAGCAGCCGTGAGGGAGTCATGGTTTGAAATAGTACAAATCGACCAGTAAAAATATCATAAGATTTTATGAATATAAAACCGGACCAAATGGTGGCTTAATGGTTAAATAAATGTGTTGTTTATTATTTTGTTTTTGGTGTTTAACAGCCTTCGGGTGTGTTTGGATTTGCGGTTAATAACATAGTTGGGAGTATTTAGGTTTAGGTTTGCATCATGGATTGATTTAATTAAGGGAAAATAATTAACTTTTGTTAATACGGAAAACGTTACATAAACGAATAGGTCATGCCGAGATTTTTATAAATTGCTACGATTAGTAAATTTTTACAAATCTACTTTATTTATTATCTTGAAATATATTGAGAAATATTAAATCGTGAAGACCCGATAATCAAACGTAAACTATAATTTTAGATATTTCATCAATCTAGTCCACAACTTTAAAACGTGTGTTTATTTTCATAAAGGAACTTTCTACTAAACTTTGGGGACATCCGGCCGCCGTGTCGAAATAATTGTTTCATTAATATTTATCAACATTCTGTATATAATACTTGGAAAGTATTATATAATTAGACTATTTTATTTTAATTGTCACCTTTTAGATATAACACATGTCATGTATTATATACGCTTCGAGTTATTCTTTTAGTTGTGTATCCTGTTATATAATTCACGGTATGAATTATACTTGGTCATTTTTTATTATGTAATATATACGGAATATATTACACACTTTGCGTTACTTCTTGATTGATTTTATTTAATCAACCACCAAACTATTACAACTTTAAATCTAAATCTTTTACCAACGTGTCGCGTTGATGTACTCATTCATCAGAAAACCCAAATACATTATCCTAGGCTAGTAGGATATAACCGTTAAGATAAACCGCAACTTCTTGGTCGAGCCGTTCCAGTTTCCGTTTTGTCTGGAGCTTAATATGCCCATTCCCGCCAATCGTTCTACAACATCGATGTAAGTTTATAGCCCCTCTTTCACTTGTTTTACAATTACTTTACAAATCTTGGGGGAGAATACATGCTCATTACAAATTGTTTACACATTCATTTACAATCTCTTTTACATACTTGATTTCATAACTTGGTTGCATACACGTTTACATGATATCACACTCTTTCTACTTATGGATTTAAGTACTTAAAGCTGTTTATGAATACAATGGCTATTTTTATTGGACACAAGTGTTTTCGGTTATCATCTCCTGTTTACATGTGCCTAAGTAGCTAAACCCACTATTGCCCATTATCATGAACTGTTAAATTCTTGACCGGAGGACCGGTTGAGGGAGCGCGAGTGTATAAATAGATCTATTTGGGATTGACATCCCTGTTCGGGTGAGTAGCTCTCACTAGTTTAGATTGTACTGAAACACGAATGTATACATGTCAGAACAATTTGGATGTTGCGGGTTTGAACATCTACACGGGCCCTTTATTTTCATTAAATTGCATACATAGATGTCGGTGTCATGAGCTTAGCGCAACAGTAGATACTATTTATGTGGTACTGTATCCGTTATAGTAGACCCATACATTTGGAAAATCAACGAAATCACTGTCCATACTACCTTATTGAACAATACTAATTACTGAACACTTTTCATTATACTGTGGTGAAGCAATAGACACTAAACTCTTTCGGTTATACTTTTACTCTTACATTTTTGGCGATTATTATAAGGATTTAAACGGTCATACATACTTTATAAATCTTTGGATTTCAACATTACATTTATATTTAAAAAACTCTATAAACTCACCAACTTTATGTTGACACTTTTAAGCATGTTTTTGTCAGGTGAATTAGATGCTTGACTTACTTGATGTGCATTGGAGTCTAAATTGCACAGAATTCATTTAAATGAATTCTACATTACATACAAATGAATCCCAATCTCCGTTGGGTGGTTTTCAAGCTTTTATTGTGATTCAATTATGGGACTAATTAATATCGAATTTCAAGAAATCACGAGATTAACTTTTAAACGACACCATATAGAGGGTCATCTCTTGTATCTGTGCAGTTTGAATTATAAGTAACGCCCCCGAACATATATCCAACTGCGACACATTTTTTGGGGGTGTTATAGATGGATCAGAGCACTTGTTCATAGAGAACTAGGTTGCATATGTTACCCTAAGACTATAACCGATTTTTACAAACATTGCATCCCGAACAAACATATTCAAAGATGCGATACATACTACTTGCTTACTTGCTTACATTACTTGTTACATTGAGTGCTTACATAACATACATATATATATAATATATATACTTGCATTCCTTTCGCGTATATCGTACGTTTATTTATATAAGAGTTAATTATATAAATACTAGAACATTTCTTAAGACATTGTGAGTTGCACAATGGTCTCATTTACTTTTTAGACATTGTGAGTTGCACAATGGTCTCACTTCGTTCTCAGACATTGTAAGTTAAACAATGATCTCTAAGAATATTATTTTTCTTCATAGCTTTATACAATATCGTATTACACGAAAGCCGTCATAATTTTGTTTACATGGAATTATGCATGAATCTAAGTATTACAAGTCTTGTATGGGCACGACTTGTAATATGAGGATTAATATGATAATTGCTATGTTAACAAAACCTGTCACAGTTCTGTTTACATGGGATTATGCATGAATCTAAGTATTACAAGTCTTGTATGGGCGGGAATTGTAATAGGAGGATTGATGTGATAATTGCTATGCTGACTCGTTCATAGAGACCTTCACCTTATTTACTCTAACCGAGTATTCATTAACTATCTTGAGCTCTGGTCGATATTCCCTGATAGTTTTACTCCCTGTCTCCAAAGACGAGTTTTAAACACTCGTCCCATACTCATTAGAGAACCTGCATCGGTATGTCATTCACCACCTTAAAGGTTATGTGAGTACGCGTATTGCATCGGAAATTATTAAGTAGGATGATTTATAATCTCTTTATTTAAAAGGATTGGGACGCCTCTTCGTTTAAATAAATAAATTGTAAATCACTAAACTATAAGTTTATCAATTCATTATTTACATAAATTGGGACGCTTCTTTATGTAAATAATGAATTATAAATGAGTTGGCTTAATGGTATCCGATATGAAACGAGTATGAACTCGAACCCGACAATCACCGAAATCCGTAAAAAAGTGTCCTAAAACACAATCGGTCCTTGACCACTCAGCATAAAAAAAAAGAAAAAAAAAAAAAAAGAAAAGAAAAAAAAAAAAAAAAAAAAACAAAAAAAAAAAAAAAAAAAAAAAAAAAAAAAAAAAAAAAAAAAAAAAAAAAAAAAAAAAAAAAAAAAAAAGAAAAAAAAAAAAAAAAAAAAAAAAAAAAAAAAAGAAAAGAGGTAAAAAAAAAAAAAAAAAAACAAAAAAAAAAAAGAATCTTAAGGCCTCACTTGAACTACCTTATCTCATTCTTAAGTTATTACTTTTGCCGTTACAAGTCTTTACGATCATGAACTGTTTGTGAAGCTAACCGACTTGTACACACTTGAACTTATGGAGTTGATTCATCCTCGAACTAACGACTGAGTACCATATTCCACCGTCTGTAGCATAAGCTCTCCCGCGAGCTCCTCCCATTTGTTGAACTTTATTCTAGGGATATTGTTTCTCGAAATGTCCTCACTCTCTGCATCCCATCACCATTTGTTATATTTATTGTCGTTATGGTTGTTGTTGTTGGGCCTTAGAGCCGTCCCAGCTTGTACGACTTTATCCAATAGGTAATGCAACCCCCCCTTAAACTAGGTAAACACCTATCGATGAAAGAGATAGTCGGACTATTCATTTTGGACCACTAGTACGAAGACTTAGGTCGCGACACATCCTTGTACTGCCTAAGTAAGTTGGATACTTACTGCAATTAGCTTCGTCTGTTATTAATCATCAAAGATTAAAGATATCAGAAGCGAGACTTTGTCCTTGAACATTTGAAACCTTATACAAAACATACTCACGCGACTACACTTTCTTCTTGATGATTTCACTATTAAGAGATTTTTTTTATAACACGGTTATATCAGTCATAAGATCGGTAATGGTATTTTTGAAATACCTATTTTGATGGATTAAATATCCTGGTCAAACTTAGCCAAAAATTTTTGGTATATGGAAAAGTGTCGAAACATCAAATTTTGCTGAATAAAGTTATCAGCGTCTTGTTTAGACTGGTTTATTAAATCTTAAATCTTTTCTTGGTCACATAATTGGTTAACACAAATTTAATCTCGGGACGAGATTTCTTTAAAGGGTAGGTACTGTAACATTCGGCAATTTTTGGAATTTTAAATGACTATTTTACCCTTTGACTTTTTGGGTCTGACTATACTTTTTGTCTTTTGACCTTGAATTGTCACATAAAAACGATTACCGTGTAACCGATAATTTTTCGGAACATCGTTAAATAATAAATCATAATTATTATCATTTATATCTCATTTACAAATGTATTTTTCAAACTTATTTGACTTGAAAACGAGAAGATAGATATTATTCATAGGTTGACTTATCAAAAACGACCCGCCAAAATGAGTTATTAATTATGGGGTATACTAGCGTTTGTCATAAAACGACAATCCGGACAACTTTTCAGTTTTACCCAAGACCCGAAACCAAGCAGAAAGTGACTAAAATACCCTCACAAATTTTTGAGCACCGCACACAACGCGTACCGACACAATAATAATTAAATTTATATTTAATTATCACAATTTAATTACCACGAGGCGACTGTAACAATTTGTAAATTTCGGGTCATTATTTAACCCCGTACTGTATTGTTTATTTTAATTTTTCATAAAATTTATTTAAAATTTAACCGAATAAGTTGTCTTGTGTTCATAGTAAAATATTTATTAAACGTGAACCCGGTTATAGACAAAATATTGGTCTACGTGCTCTATATATTTTTATTTTTTTAGATAAGTATCCCATATTTAGTAATTTTATTTTCATCATATACGTTTATTTTTCGTGGTTCCACTTAAACTGTTGTTATATTTTACATTTACACCTGTTGGCCTCAAAAGTACCCTAAGGTACACTTATGTACATTTTAACTTATGACTTTATACCTTTTTGAGAACTTTCATTATTAATGAGTTTTTAATTTTAAAAAAATCGATTCGATCTAAAGAGGATGGATCTAGTGGTAGTAGATTTATGAAAAGTCTTTTTAATTGACCACCGAAAATTGAGGCAAGTCACATTAGTTAGTCGGTACACTATTGCTTGTACATAGTACGAACCAAAATGTAGGGTCAAGATTCACGTGCTAGTGTTAATTATACATTGGGAACCAATAAGACCCACCATACTACTAGGCCTTGAATTATAACCACTCATGGAAATCATAAATAGAAGTAAACCACAAACTAGCTAACTCATTTTAACCAACATATAACACACAAATTCTCTCTTAATACCCCAAAGGGTTCGGTCAAGATAAGGAGAAAAAGAAAGGAGAAAATTTTGAGTTTTAAGAAGAAATATTGATTAGTAGATATATAGATGGGTTAAAGAAGAAGGAAGCTTGGGTTGATAAGGTTTAGTTTGGTATATTTTGGGTTATTAAAGGTTCCTTGGTCACTAAATATCTCTAATCAAACATTAGCACCAAAGTAAGCATCTACACTTTCCTTATCATTTCATTTCATAATTTACATGCCATGAAAGTTTACGTACAATTTATCTTACATAGCAAGTATCACCTAACATGTTTGTACTAAATTACTCTTTGAAAATCAAACTAGGAATGAAATGGGTTTAAGAATATGTTTCGACCATATTTTGGGTGTGTAAACAAATTTGGTGATTTTGCAACAATTGGTGTCAAGATGTAGATTAAAAACTTAAACTTATAAAAGATACATTTAAATGGGTAGTTGGTTATTGGACTCCATGGAATTAAATAAAAATTAACAAGTTTATGGCTGTGTTGTTAAGAGATTGGACATAAGAGACTAAGTTAGAATACAAATTAATGGAGTCTATGGGATAACTTTAACAAGTATTTTAAGCGACTTAAAGACCCAATTGATTAAAAAGGCATACATAAACCTTTTAGCATTTTAAATATATTCCGAATGGAGGCAAGTATTTTTCCAAATACTAAAATAACTAGTAAGTTACGATAACCAACTAAGGACTTTAATGGAAACATATTATATAAGAAATATAATTTTCTAATAGTAATAAACACAATAGATAACGAAATGGGAAAAGGCGGCAAGTAGACTTTTACTACAAACAAAAAGTATTATTCAGACAAATCGAAATGGATAAAACAAATAATTAGACACTGAAAGTCACCAAAATAATAATTTCTATACTTTTGACACTTAGATAATTATACGACGACTTTGACAAACAAGTACTATTTATTTAAAATCAATTACAAACAAGTACGGGTGATATAAAAATTTACAAAACTGCATTCATATCATATCATTACATTACACAAACTAAAACGACATATTATTTAATTAGGTTGCGGATAGAGACCTGAGCATTTTTATCTGTATACATGATTACCCAAGGTGAGTTTATGACCCCTCTTTCACTTGTTTTACATTACTTTATAAATCTCGAGGGAGAATACATGCTCATTATAACTTGTTTACATACTCATGCTTATACTCATTTACAAACTCGGTTACTTGAATTATGTCATACTCTCTTTCTACTTATTGATTTAAGTATTTAAAGCTTTTTATGAATACAATGGTTATCTTTTCATTGGACAGAAGTATTTCTGGTCATCATCTCATGTTTACGTGTTGCCTAAGTAGCGATTAGACCACTCAATGCCCGAAACCATCATTTAATTGTGTCATCGTGTAGGTGTTATTTATGTTTTCAAGTTTTAAATTTATATTTGCCGACTTTACCTAAAACAGCACTTTAGCAGGAAGTATACCCGATCAAATGGAGTTTCGTGGTAAGTAGGGTGTCGATCACTAAGTGTTGGATCCCACTCTAGATAGATCTTTACCGCCTGTTAAGGATGGTGAATAGCCTATGTAATCACAAGCTAAACACAAGAGAGACTCTTGCTTAGAAAAGCTAATGTTACGATAGGATTATAGACACAAACTAATAAGAAGAACATGACTGATAAAACTAAAAGTTCCTTGCTATTGGATTTCTATTATACGGAAACAAGTGAGGAATTGTGTTTTTTGGATTGTTTAATTTCCCTAAGTCGTGGTCTTTTTGTAGTGGTTGAAACCCTAATCGGGAATCTACTAAAAACCCGTGAGAATATATCTGCATGAACTCTTCCCTAATTTAGTCATCCATGTATCCTCTATCTCTAAAACTAAACTAAAACCTTATCCTGGAATAACTATTTGACTCTACCAGGACTAAGTACTCTACCAGTAGGAACTAGACTTAGCCTAACCAGGACTAAACTATGATTAATAACCTTACCAGCTGGATACCATACCTGCCCAGTAGGAACTACTACTCTACCAGTAGGAACTACATACCTACTAGTAGAAACTAAGTATTACAATTATTCCTAACAATCCTCCCCTAAACTGGAATTTGACTATGTTAATTTCCAGTTTCTAGATAGATCTTCAGTCTTGAACCTTGAGGATTGAAATATGAACTTTGCTAGCAACATCCAATCTGCTTGGAGTCTTGGACTTTGTAATCTTGAAAATTCTGCACATATCAGCTGAATGTCTCTAGAGGAAGCAACATCTTTATTTTTCATAAGAACACCTTCAAGAAACTAATGATGAGGAAAGATGATCAGTGAGCAGATATTGTGTCAAGCAGATTAGTCTTCATTCTTAGAACCATATAGTTTGCAGTCTTCGTAGCCTTGTTGAACTTGAACATCAAAAGTCAGCAACATTGAAGAACCTTCAGGAAATCTTGAACCAGCAACAGACTTTGGAACCACCGCAGCAACATGAGTATGATTGATAAGCCTTTACCAAGAAGCTACTTCCACTCTTGGGCTAGCTAATTCCTTTGGTGGAATCATGACATCCCCTTGGTGATTAGTATCCAGTCCAACTCTTAGAACATAAATCATTGGTGAATTGGAATTAACCTAATGATTTTTGCAAATCTTCATAGCATAAAGGTTTGTTATGTCTTTACCTGGGCCGTTTTGCTCAGGACTAGCCAATCCTTTGGTTCCCAATATAAGGGCATTATCCATGGTGAATGATAACATTTAACTTCAGCAATGAAGCATGGGTGAGTTAAAGGACCCTATAGTTTTGGCAAAACTATTAAGTATCAAAGGTTTTGAGAGTTTCACCAGGAGCCGTTCCCTCATGGTGATTAACTCTTTCTTGTCTCGTGAACATGGTGAGTTGAAACACCATTTGTTGATGTGGTGGTTTAACCGACACCCAAACCCTAATAAAAATAGTTTACTTTATGGAAACATGTGTGTCTGAAACAAAAACTACTTTGCAACACCAAAGACTCAAAACTTATTTGAACATTATTTACCAATGCTTGTCAGTTGCCAAAATCCTTTTTAATTTCCAGAAAAACACTTGTTACTAAAACAAAAAGTGAAAACCATTTAAGGACAAACTACAACAAAATAGAGTTATATATCAAAAAGATAGTTTGGATACAACAAAAAGTTTGATATATTCGATTTTTTAGTGTTACAGAGTACCATGATCAAATGGGAGAAACTTAGGCGGCGCATCAATTTGATTCCTTGATGAACCGATTCAATTTGCTCAGCAGTAGTCATTGCATTGCCTACAAACATCCTTGTCAAATCTCCAACTTGTGCTTTAGCATCCTTTTCTATGATCTTCATGAGAGAGGATAAGGATACATCTGCAAACATGTAAAACCTCTCAGAAAAGTTTCCAAGGACTTGATCATTGGAAAGAGTATACAGCCTCCAACTTCTAATCTGCAAAGAGGGTTGATGATTCTAAACGAAAGAACCCTTACCACCTTCTTGAGAATCTATCAACACCTGAAGATCACCCCATAACATCAATCCAGCACCAGCAACAAGATGGTTTTCATAGTTTGTGGACCCCCCCCCCCACCCCCCCCAAAAAAACCATGTCATACAACTTCATAGATCCTGTCTATCACCATTGATTGGATCTCCTTAGAGTGGTACAATGGTTGGTTGACTTATCCGACCCGTAAAGAGCATTAATTTCTCCAGAGGAGTCACGAGATCACCTCCCAACCAGCAAGAGTAGACCAAAGAATAGGAGCCCTTTCTGTAGAGTTTCCTATCAGAACAAAACAATCAAAAAACAACCTTGATGAATGTCTTATCTCCCCCCCCCGCTGCATTAAATCCCAATTCTTTAAGTATAGATTAGGGCTTAGTTAGACGACTTTGCCAAAAGCTTCCTCCTTGTGCAGAAGATTTAGGTGAAGAAAAAACTGGGTGGTAGGAACCAAGGCATATCACTCTCTAATGTTTAGTGCGTAGAACAATCTGCGATTGAGAGCATTACGAGTTGTGGTTGAGAGAAAGACTCAAGTGTAGAGATGTGTAGAACCTGTGTAATGTCGTGCTCTGTTTAATGCGCGTCTGTCTCTCGCGCACAGAAGTTGTGACACATGTGGTCACACCTTAGAGTCCTCTCGCATGTAACCGTGTGCACGCATAATCCCGTCTACTAGTACGCTCTTAAAGCGCTGTCTCTTGATCTCTCCTTTCTCAGAGTAGTAGTTGCGCGAGAAACGGTGATCACAGTCAGGTTACTCCACGCTAGACCAGATATATCCCGTGTATCTTGTGTTTGAGTTGTGTGACAGTGTTCGGAGAGTCTGGAAAATTACAGCCGCTATGCATCATGACTGTACACTATATCGCATGAGAGCAAGTCAGAGGAAATGAGCTACACACTTGATGTGGTAGATCTACCAAGTGTAGATGAAGAAAGTGTGTACTAAGTAGCGTAGCCCGAGTGAGAGAAATAGACTAGTCGTATCGACCTCTAGTGTGGAAGAAAAAGTGTATGAGCCACAGTACTGTATGCTCTCTGGTAATGCGTGTTCACCAGACATAGAGAGTTGAGACTTGTGGCACATAAATTAGTTGTGCTCGAGACCTCTTCACGCGCACGTTGCTCTAGGTCGTGCTCATTGTGTGTGTCACTTGCTGCTATCTTGATGGGCCAAACAGAGCTGTCATCTGTCTTTCAATCAGATGACATCGAATGCATATCTGATCAGTCTATCGTGAGTGGCATATTCATCTATGTGTGGGTGTACAATGTGTCTCGCGATGTTATGCACTACGTGCTAGAACCGTGCGATGATAGCACCTGTGTGAGCGTCGATTCGCGTTACTCAGGTGCTTCGGTTGATCGCGATTTAGTTGTCTCACTCTAATGTATGAATGCGCGCAGTGTTGATCATGTCGTAAGTCGCAGACGTTGCTAAGTTGATAGTTGGCTGAGCGCTGTCAGAGTAAGAGTGCTATGTGCTATATTTATGTGCAATGTTCGCCGCGGAAGAGAGTTAGTGCTTAGAAAGTGCGCGTAGAGATCTTTTGGTGTGTGACGGTAAGGAGAACTAAGAAGAGTAGTTGAGTTGATGTCTTGTGATATATTAGAAACTACACTGGTTAGACTGTTTACGCACATTACTTCGTAGCTTGGAACCGGGAAAGAGATTCATATTGTTTGTTTTCAAGACTGGTTTTTATATCAAGATTTATAGATGGTCGCTTATGGGAGTAGATTCTAGGTCTTATCCATGTGTTACTTGAAAAAGAGTGTTTGTGCTAGTCCTCGGCGTCGTAGTAAGGCCAAGTCACATCCAACATGGAGATAATAGAAGTCGCCATCCAGTCTGCCAGTCTTCTCCTCTTAAGTTTGTTAGAGAGCATTTAAACTTAAGTTAATTTTGTGCAGTGAGTGGTTCTTTTAGTGGTACTCTGACGGTCCGCCTCGCCGTTGACTGCTGTGTGACACTCACTCATCGATGCTCGTATCACGTGTGTAATCGTGCTATGTGAACGGTCGTCCTCTCATAGTAATCAGGTTCACTAAGCTCGGCTGCAAAGATCAGACTCCCTAAGTGATCGGTTCATAACATAGAGAACGCTCGTCGTTTACAAATCGTTCGATCGATAATGTTCTAGTAGTCTAGCAGTTAATCAACAGTGTAGAGCACATCGGGTCCTTCTTCGGAGTTGAGAGATTCACAAGGGGCTTAGTCTTGAACGTCAGTAGGTGATACGTAGATGCGAACTCATTGGTACATCTAATATGTTGTCTGACGTTGTTTATAGTTGTCATCAGTGTGACGCTCAATACGGCGTCGGTGTACGTGCTTCTCGTAGATCAGCAGTGTTTTATACGGTTCGACATGTGTGGCTCTCGGCGTCGTAGAGCATAGACTCACAGCACTTCGTTATGTTACTCATATAGTGAGGTGTCGGAGATAAAGAAGAGAGAAGTCTCTAATGTATTAAAGTAGTGTTGTGTTGAATTGTGTCCGTTTTGGTTAGCTCTACTAATAGTGCAGTTCTCTCTCACACACTATAAGTCTTTGTATCAGGAAGCATGAGGGTTCTTAGCGTAAGATCCCTATAGGAACAATGGTATACTAAAGATGTGCTCAATCTCTCGCGTTAAGGGTGTCTAGGCATCTCTCAGAGAGAGAGCTACTTATTCGCGTCTATGATCTGATGCGTATCTTCGTTCGTGCAGGGATGTGTTGTGTGAAGTGAACCAAGAGCGAGGAACATCGATTGATTAACTAAACACATGCAGGCATCTCGTCATGGCTGTGTGACATGTATGTCTCACTCATCTAATGTGAGGGAATGTGTGTTGCGTATGAAGACCCCATGGTTGTGTGTGTGGTTTGGTGAGTCAAACTCATCAGTGAATAGCTCGTAACATGTTCTTTATCTGCACTGTACCGAAGAAAGTAGCACTGATGTACGCAGGCAGAGAGAGAAATGGGTCATTGTGATTAGGTAGTATGAGTGTATCCATAGATTTGTGTAAGTGTGTGTGTCGAGTGCAGTAATCGTGAACTGTGCGAGCAGCGCGCAATACACACGTAGTCTCATGAGTCCACGCCTCCTTCACTGATGATCGGTTGCTCTGACGCATAGAGGGGTATTTATAGCCCATAGCCTTAAACTATACATATGTTGCCTATTCCAGTCCCTCGCGTATGTGACTATGATAAACTATGGTAATTCTGTAATGTCGTCACGTAAAAGTGAATTCCCAACAATCTTCCCCCACGGGACGATATACAGAATTACTTACAATAATTTCCTAACAAGTACATAATGATTAAGAACAAGAACTTCCATGAAGCTTCATATGCTGATGACGTCTTCTGTGGTGTTTGACTTCAAGTCTGCACTCCAACATGAATCATCTTTGTAGTACTTTGTAGGAGAAATACTGTTACTAGGCACCGGACTAGTAACCCGTACACTTCTGTTAAGGAGAAGCTTCTGGAATTAGCTTCCCCTAAAATTCGTGCCACAATTCTTGATTTAGAAGCCTTTAAAAGTTCCCCCCAAACTAGGCATTGAATCAGGCTTCCCTAATTCATGCCACAAATTCATTATTTAGAAGCTTTCAAAAGCTTCCCCCCAAACTCAGCATCCTCTTCTTAGCAGTTTCAAAGCTTACTTGCACAGCTTAGAATAATTAAAGTACAACAGCCGGAACTGGTAGGATACCACTTCAAATATTACTTTTTAATTTTAAAAAAATTTAAATGCTCCTTTAAGAATGGGCTTAGTGATGATCGTTTGGGTAAGCAATTATCTGATCAGCAAACGTATCTTCTCACGCTTAATTAATACTTCTCACCCGCTTCCCCCTGAAACAGTCGAAATATGCATACAAAAGTTCGTCAAGGTATCACTTCCCAATTTGGCTGAAGAATGCACCCAAAAAAGCCATAGTATTAAATCGTTGTTATTTCTGCAGTTAGGACATTTGTCTTCCCGGCATGACCTAACTTTAAAAAATTCAAGAAAGATGCTCTTGTCAAGCTTTCAAGGAAAAAGTAAAGGCGCCAGGATCAAGGATGTATCTTTCCTTCCCCCTCTATGATTTCGACATGTCGGATACGTCAAGCGCAACACTTGGACGCGCATTTTACATGTGTACTTGTGTGAGGAATAATTAGCTCAGATCTAAACCTGTGAGAAATCAATTGCTGATCATAATCTCTACTCTTAACCTCTCTCTGGCTATCATTTAACCAACCGTCTTGTAGGCTTTTTGAAGTAACCACTGATGAATTATACCTGATATACCAAACTTGAAACTAAAGTAAAATTTTCCGTTCTTGTGACTTAAGCTTGCGCAAGGTGGATTGAACGGGTGTAGAGAATTGTGCTTTCAGCAAATCTCTAAGTACTCACATACCCTTGGCCAAGTATGAGACTTTTCATACTCTTGCGATTATCCCACAACGACTAAGCGTGTGACACTGAGTACTACATGTAACTCCTTTAAGTGTTAGTTAACCAGGTCTCAACACATCTCACCCACTTGACTGCTGAAACTAGATAAACCAAGTCTTTCAACTTAAATTAAGCTCGAGCAAGTTATCATTGAAATCATGTATCTAACAACCCGACTTCAAGATAAAAATTTACGTACACGCCTTCGTAAAATGCCACTTCAATCTCAAATAAGTGATACTTGATTAACTCCGTAGTCACAAAAAATTAATTCTTAATCTAGCCTTTTAGTTTCATGATTCTTTATCCAAATTGATCCCGGTCTCGTCACATTAAAAATCGCCACATTGTCACTTTGTCATTTAAATCATCGAAGGAAACCGATAAGAATTTAATCTTAAATGTATCCAATAACAACTAAATATGGCAAAAATCATCCCAAGTGAATCATTTATCCGGATTTAGTTTTAATGTACAACGGTTAATCACATAATCTGTTATGCCCGATTTAATCCGATAACGTGTCCACACTTAAAGCCCAAATTTGATCTTATAATTTGTAGCCCTTTAATCAACCATAACAAATTCGGTCCGCTTTATGAAATGAATCCCAGCCCAACACTATTCCAAACCATTCAGCCCATTATCATCATTCGATGTACAAACCCAATACATGACCCATGTATACTAAATCACCAACTATTGGCTATATATAACAATTAACCTAATTTTTAGGTCATTTGTAACCTAACCGTATATTCATACGCAGTCACACTTCCCCCTTATCTCTTCATTTCCCAAAATGGCGGGTGAAACTCTCTTACTCTTCATTTGAACAATTTATCTGCCATCAAATCTATAAAACCTCCTATTTTTTAATTCATCTCTTGAAAACGCATCATCACATTAGCACCACATATGTAACTTATTTCTCCCTCACTCAATAAACTAAACACCAACTTATACGTATCAAGCCCTCTTCGACAAAGCAAATTAAGCCAAATCCATCGAATGTTAATCTCAAGGCCTTGACCATCGAAGTGGAATTAGGGCTCAAGATCTCTGTGAGATCTCGAGTAGGTTCTAATTTGATTTTGTTTGTTTGTCGAATCGAAACAAAGATCGAAAATAACATGATTGTTATTATCCAATCTTTATTTTCGTATAGAAAAAAAGAAAGCTTTTCTTTCTATAGATCGATGAGGAGATCGTGTTTAATCTTAAAAAGATTTGGTTTTATAACCCCAACACGAATCTGAGATCCGATATATGATTTAATATTTCACTAACAGTTTCAACTGTTCTCTTTGGCAGCACTAATGATAACTGGCAGTATTAACACATAACTGACAGTATTAACTTCTACTCGAACCAAAGCAGCATTAACTTTGTATACTTGTTTTCTCATTGGTCAGCACTAAGTAACAATAAGCAGCACTAATAAAGTCTTTGAATATCAACATAAAATCATTAGAGCTCGAGGAGTATTAACTACTACCAACAAGCCTAGCAGTAGTAACTGTTTTATGGTAGCAGTACTAACTTGTATTAACAGTATAAAGTGCTCCTTCCTCCCATACCTTTTGAGACACTTTTTAGCGTCAGTAAAGCACCAATATTTACGATCACCCGCAGTACTGTGTCTCGTGGCAGTAGTAACCACCAACGAGCAGTACAAAACATATAACCATTGTTTACGAATACCTTTTTTAAGTATCCAGGCAACACTTTTTAGTGTCATAAAGTTGTCACTAGGCTGTCACTAATTCATCATTCTCATCAACTGCTAATGATTCTTTTCATAGACTAAGTTCCAAAGGACTCTTGAATTATGTAACCAAGAACCACAATCAGCAACCATCTTGTTGTTACGAACCAATCAACAACAATTGTGAACAAACTTCCTGTTATATCGAATTAGGGTTGCTAAAAAACCCTAATATCACCAGATTTGACATGATAACCAAGACAAAAAATTCGTACCTCTTTTCCTTCATAGATGCGACACCAAAACACCTTGTAGATCTTAGATATCATGAGCCACATGGCTCTGATACCAATTGTGGAGATTAAAGAATCATTGATAATCTTCTAGGGCCGTTTAAGCCATCTAGGATATCAATAACATTGATAATATATTTTGCACAACGGAATTAACACATAAAGAACAATGTTATGAATAAAGTTTTTCCAAACATTCTAAGCCCCAATAATATTTGATCAGAATAATACAGTTACCTATCTCTAACAGTAATAGGAATCAAGGAAAACCTTGATTACCTTGAGGCTACATCACCACTATAGACGTCTACATTTTTCTTTGTGTACACACACACACATGTTTTTTGGATGCCTAAACCATATGCCTGATATCTCTTTATATACTATAGATATCTAGGTTTACAAAGGATAAGAATAAATTACAAAAGATAAGAACAAATCATATCTTCCTAACATATAATATTATCTTTTGTATCTTTATCTTCTTAAGGATATCTTCTGAAATCTTCAAAATCTTCCATCTTTTGAAGAATTCCAACTTTGCATTTAATTCCTTTTGTTTCATTCTTTTATTCACTTTGTTTCATCAAATCAAGAATCCCAACATATATTGTACCGATTATGGAAGTATGGATTCATTTATTTTTGGCTCTCGAGTTTTGCTCATTTCTTTTTCATCAGATTTCCGCGAAGTATTTGGTCGGCTGTTTTGTTTTAACGATTGAAGGTGTTTTGAGTGAATTGTATTTATGTTACACTTAGCCCAAGTGTTGAGTCATTTTGCGTAATTACCACACAACCATTATATGAGTTAACAGATTTGGGTAACGGTTTCGTTATGAGATAACGATTTTGGTAAAGTTAACAATTTTGGTAAAGATAACGGTATTGGTAAAAGATAACGAGTTCATTATGAGATAAGGGTTTTGAGATAAAAAGTAAAGGTTTAATGATAAGAAAAAGGGGGTTTTGTAGCGGTATTTAGAATCTTGGTGTGTGTAAAGACGAACGCTTATACAATAAGAGAACTTTGTACGAACATTAATTAAGTGTCATAAATGTCTAGGTCGTGGTCGAGTACTGCTGTGCACTTGCGTTGAGATTATTTGTGATTTGAGATTGAGATTTATGTTGTTTGCATTTTGCTATTGAGGTGAGTTCTTGTAGCCCTATTTTTACTGTCTTTTCCGTTGGGGGAAAATGATACTCAAATGTGTTTTGAAATGTTTTTGAATTGATTTGTGCGAAATGTGGTTTTGTTTTTGGGACAAGATATGTACTTATGACTGCTATGTGAATATTATGTGATGCATGATTGTTTGGATCGGATGGGTACGCCTACCCAGTATTTGTGAGATTATTGGATCAGATGGGTACGCCTATCCAATATTTGTGAGATTATTAGATCGGATAGGTACGCCTACCTAGTATTTGTATGATTATTGGAGCGGATGGATACGCCTACCTAAGTTTGTGTGTGGTCCTGCCCTAATTTAGTGCTCCAACTAGTAGGCCCTTTAGGTGCGTAAGTGACATATAGTGATTGACTAGCGGGAATGCTATGTCATGGATTGTTTGCATATATATTCACTGTCATATAGCACTATTGTCCACTGTTTTGAATTATTGGCATAGCTTTTGGGTTTAAGGTCAAACCTACGAGCTCACCAACATTATTTTTGACGTTTTCGAGTATCATTTTCAAGTGTGTCAAATCAAAGGTATGTGAATGGTATTGGAAGAGCAAAGATGTAACCCAAGGGGACTAGGGCAAGATGAGTTTTGATTGTTTGATTTTGTCAAGTCTTAACTTGTAAAATTTATGTAAACCCAAGTTTCATTCTTGTAAATTGTAAAGTGTATGATCTTGTATCTTGTACGATGAACGGTATCGTGACATCCCGTGTTTCCACCACTGACGGGGTGTGACAAAGATTTTACACAATAGACATAATATCCTGACCGACAAATACTCTTAAGAGACGCTCAATTTCTTTTTCCAAAACTGTGATTTTATCAATAGATTCATCAGCTTCTTTTGCAAGAGATCTGAAGTCTAGAACAAATTTAGCTGCTTCTTTTAAAAATTCTTTTCAAAATGTATTAGTATTACGTCAACTTGGTTAACGATAGCAGCAATTTCATCCTTAAAAATCTTATGAATATCTTGGTGAACAGGAGATGACTAATTGTTTACATTTAATGACATTCTCAACTTTACAACACGTTGAAGATTCACAATGGTGTCTTTTACCTCATTTATAAATTTTTATGCAACACTCGATGAAGGAGTATCATCCAAAAATTCATCATCAGGTATTGAAATTGGTCTAGAAATTGTGTTAGAAACACTGGCCATTTTGGAAGTATTTTAACATAGACCTCTTCTCGTGACTTGGCCATTTGAGAAACAAAAACCTTAGAAAGTTTATTAATATGTGCATAATTTGCTGGTTTTATTTCTTTGTTAAGTTGTTTCGTTTTTGAATGACTCTCGTGAGAAAGTTGCAGTAAGTCCTACGAATCATACACAATAGGAGGATCATGCTTATCTAATAATACATTGCCATTATACAAACTCTGTTGCTTCTTCTAAGAATGCTTGAGATTGAAGGGATTTTGATAACCAAGACCCATTTTTTTTCATTATGGTAAAACGAATATGGCTTAGGTGAAAGCATATGCATCGTTTAAATCGATTGACCCATTTAACCAAAATGTTATCTAATTCCATAATCCTTTTCTGTTAGGATTTCATTTATGTGATGACATTACGGAATTACCATAGTTTACCATACCACCATACGCAAGGACTAGAATAGACAATATAGTATACATGTGTAACGTGTGGTGGTATATATACCCCTCTATGGCTTCCATAGAGGGGTTGAGACTCTTGTATCATTTTCCCATTCTATTCTATTTTACATATTTCTTTCTCTCACTACTTTCTCTAGAAATGGCTATCTTGTGGTTTGAGTCTCCTAGACCCCTAGAGCAATGATTCTTTACATCTAACATTTGGTATCAAGAGCCTTGGTTCAATCTTGGGTCAGTTTGGTTTATTTGGTCCCGTGTCTTAGATCTGTAAAAACCTTTATGTCTTAAATCTGTCATCTTTGTCACTTTTTATGTCACTTCTTGTCACTTTAATGGTTAGGCTTATTGGGATATTCTTTTCGTGGCTTATTTAACAGTTTATTTAAGAGCTTATTAGGTCACAATTTATTGTGGGTAACTTATCTTGGTGGTTTTTCGGGTAAACTGCTTATATCGTCCTTGTTTTAGCTGATTTAGACTATGATTTTCTGGCTTATTTGACACTTTAAAACTGCTTATCTACTCAAGTATTTTCTGGGCTTATTCGCTTTTAAAGGCAGCGAAATATGCAGGGTCAAAAAGTGGCAGCGAAATATGCCCCATTAGTTCCAACAAAATATGTTTCGGCGATATATAATAGGTTCAGCGAAATATGCAAGATTTCGATTTGAGCGAAATATGAATTTTCGATTTCAGCGAAATATGTTTCGGCGAAATATACAGGTTTAAAGCAGCAAAATATGCAAGCCTTTATAAACCCGCTAAATATGTTACACAGACTGAGTCAACTCGGTATTTACCGAGTTGTCCGAGTCGAGTCAACTGAGTCAATGACAAACATAAATGAATGAAGAAAGATGTACAAACTCGACTTGAACCAACATCTCATCTATTCAAAAAAAACAACCAAACAACAACTTCACTATCCTATAACTTAATCATATCATCACAATCCCATCTCTAACTACATCTCAGCTAGACTCAAAACATAACAAAAACATCAAGAACTCAGATTATCAAACTCATTCAAAATCCTTAAAGATTTACAAGGTTTGAACCATACCCATCATAGATCTTGTTTATATGAAAATAAAGAGAGAGTTATAACAATTATGTTATACTCCATCTTTATTTTGAATTGAAAAAAAACAAAACAAACCTACGCGAGACCTTTGATAAAGATCTTGAATCCATTGGTCTTCTTCTTTTGGTCTTCCGTTTCAGTAGAATAAAGTAAAGGGTTTGAAGTATGGTTGCTTTTGTGTGGTTTAAAGAAGGTTATGATTTAGTACAGTTGAGATTAGAAGAAGAGATGTTGTGATTGAATTAATTCATATCTTATGGTTGAGTGAGACTTACAAGAGAAAGTAGGTTGTGTTAATTGGTTGGTGGCTAGGAAGTAAGAGTATAAAAAGGGGTGGATGTTTTTTGAGATAAGTGATTAGGGTTGAAGTTATGAGATAAATTAGGTATTGAATCTTATATATCACTAATTTTTGGAGCTGTGTTGATAGTAGGCCGGTTATAAGACACATATCTCAAGATTAATTTGGGATTGCTATTTCATACTAGCTTGGGCCGAATATTTAAGAATTTGATACATGGGCTATGTTTAAATCTGCTATAGATACATGGTAAGTGTTGTTTATAATAAGGAATGTTGGGCTATTTGCGATTAATGTAAACATTGGTTAATAATGGCTAATTTTGGTACATTAAATGGTTTACTATTATAATCGGGGTGTACAATGATGAAGTAACAATTTTTAAGTAATGAGACCGGGATCGATTTTTATAAAGAAGTATTAGACCTTAATTTGTAAATGCTAGATTTGGTCTGTAACTTTCTAAGTGACCATGGAGTTGACGGGGTATCACTTATTTGAGATTGAAGTTGGATTTCATGAAGGCATGTAATTATTTTATCTTGAAGTCAGGGTTGGTTGGATGCATACCTTTCAATGATAACTTGCTCGGGGTTATGTTTTAGATGAAGACTTAGGTTATCTAGTTACCAGCAGTCGGAGTGGTTGGTTGAGACCTGGATAACTATCATTTAAAGGAGTTACGTTATAGTACTCAGTGTCACACGCAGAAAACATTGTGGATAATCTCAACAGGTGATGAATGTCTCATACTTTGGTGGCGTATTGAGTACTTAGATATTTGCATGGAGCACAAATCTCTACACTGTTCTTCCAACATTTATTCAAGCTTAAGTCACAAGAATGGGGAATTCTACTTCTGCTTCAAGTTTGGTATATCAGGTTTACTCCATTAGTGGTTACCTCAAATAGCCTACAAAGGGATTGGTAAAATATAGTCAGAGAGAGTTTATAAGAAAAGACTTGATTAGCAGCTCTCACGAGATAGATTTGAGCTAATTTATTCTTCACACAAGTATTCAAGTATATGTGCATACAAGGTTTTGCTGATTCTGATGTATCAAAACCAGCAAGGGGGAAGTAGTCGATACACTAGAACACACGACAAGTACATGTGATAGAGCCCATACCTTCTTCTTATTTTAGGTCATTCTGGGAAGACAAATGTCATAACCGCAGATAAAATTAGTGTTTTAACTTGTTATTTTAGGTGCATTACTTCAACCACATGGGGGAAGAGATATCTTGTTATGTTTAGTATGCATTACTTAAGCTTCGAGGGGGAAGAGGTTTGAGAAGAATTATTCAAGCATAAGAAGATACGTTGTTGATCCAGTTAATGTTTCCTCGAACGGTTAATCACTAAGCTTATTTTCAAAGAAGCAGTGATATTTGATGTGGTATTCTACTAATTCCGCTATGCACTTAATTATTCTAAGCTTGTAAGAAAGCTTTAAAACTGATCTAGAGAGGATTGCTAGTTCGGGGGGAAGCTATAGAAGTTTCTAAATAAAGAATATACGACATGAATTAAGGGGAAGCTAATTCAGAAGCTTCTCTTTAACCAGAAGTGTATGGGTTACTTAGTTCATTCCTATTACAGTATTTCTCCTACAAGGTACTACAAAGATGATGTTGGAGTGTAGACTTGAAGTCAAAGACGACAGAAGACATCATCAACATTGGAAGATTCATGGAAGTTCTTGCTCTTAATTAATATGTACTTGTTAGGAAAATATTGTAAGTAATTCTGTATATCGTCCCATAGGGGAAGATTATTAGGATTTCATTTATGTGACGGCATTTACAAAATTACCATAGTTTACCATACCACCATACGCAGGGACTAGAATAGACAATATAGTACCTTGTGTAACGTATGGTGGTATATATACCCCCTCCATGGCTTCCATTGAGGGGTTTAGATTCTTGTATCATGTTTACATTTTGTTCTATTTTACATATTTTTTCTCTAACTCCTCTCTCTTTCTCTAGAAATGCCTATTTTGTGGTTTGAGTCTCCCCGACCCCCGGAGCAATGATTCTTTACATCTAACATTTTCTTAGATTGAATTAGTTTATCAAGAAGCTCATCTTCGCGTGTTTTGAAATCACTCCTTAACTTTTCCCTTTCTTGTTAAAGATAGGAAACAATTGATTTTTCTTTTGAAAGCTAGTTATTTAGATTTGTAATTTCCTCATTCAAAGTCGTTATCGTTTTAGCAGAACTTAAGTGAAGAGCATTTGCCTTTTTAGTAAGACATTGTTCTTGATAAACAGACTTCTATAACCATTTTCAAGTTCATCAAATTTTGCTTGATTGAATTCAAAACATTTTTCTTGTCCCTTATATCTTACAACCTTAGCGGTTAAATCGATATTCGCTTCTTTCATTTTGTGATTGACCGTGTTGACTATCTCAACTTCAATGACCAAATTATTATATAATGACTCATAGAAAGCACGTGTTTCCTCAACAGTAGCAGGATGATGTTCTACAGTTTCTCCACTAGGGTCTATATTGGAATCCGCAAGAATGACATTGCTATCATCCTGTTGTACCAGCAATGGTCCGGTAGTAGGCACGAGTAGATTAGTATATTGTTCCTCTTGAGTAAACATATTAAATATATCATTATTAGAATAATTTTCATGTTGGTGTACCTCAGATGATCCATCTGAATCGTAGACGGGAGATTTGTCAGTTTGAGTACCTGATGAAGATGCTTGATGCAAATTGGCCATTAAGATGCAATTCACGTTGACATCCTCAATCTCTTTATTTGAGTAGTAGCAGCCATTAAATCAAATTCTTCAGCTTGGGGTTGGATCCATGCTTCTTCCGTTTTAGCAATCAATAACTGAGTCTAAAGATAAGCATCATCCCTTCTCCTTGGTCGTACTGTGCAATTCCTAGCATAATGACCCACTCTTTTGCAGTTGTAACACCTTATCTGATTAGCATTGTTCCCATTACCATTACCCTCAGCCCGTGCTGCTACAACATTTCCATTCCCATTCTGATTAGCAATCCTTGGAACAACAATTAATCCATTCTAATTTCCAACATTCTGAATACCGAGATTATAAAC
>BQNB010063846.1:0-28255 GCA_026074375.1 Tanacetum coccineum | reverse complement strand
AAATCTAAATAAGCAAAAATAAGCTAAACTTAAACACTATTTATTAAGCTAAGAATTAATGACATATTTTTGAGCTTTTGAACAGTTTAGTATGAAATAAGAAGTAAATGATCTAAAAGCTAAAATCAGACATGAATAAGCAATAAAACAGTATTCTAAGCAATAATAAACAATTAGGAAAGCAGTAATAAGCAAGTAATAAGCTGGAAAAGTAAATGACTGAATGTAAAAGCTGTAAAACAGTAAAACAAAACTCACTGATGCCTTTGCTTAAACAAGGCTTAATTTGCTCGCGGAGCTACTTCTACAAAGCTCCAGCTTATCTAATGATAAGCTGGTAAGTTCATAAGCTCATCCATTGTTAGCTTATCATCCATAAAAAGCTGAGGTATTAATTTGGGAGAGATTTGAGTGCTTGAGGCAATTTTAAACCTAATAAGCTTTGATAAGCTTAGATTATCTAGTGACAACAGCTTATTAAGAGCTTATTTAAGTAAGATCTAACATGTTTAAGCTTATAAAACAGTAAGACAATGATTAAAAAGTAAACTGTGAAATTTTATTAATATTGAAATGAGGTTACAAAGTTTAAAAGCTGAAATTACAATAAGCTAAAGCATGGAAAATACAAGTTTAAAAGCTAAAAATGCATGAAAGATCAGGCTTCCAAATGAGCTCTCAAAGGCTCTATTTATATGTCACACCCCGCCAAGGCGGAAACACGAGGCGTAACATCATGGATATCATCACAACATAATGGTATCAAAAATAGAGAATCACTACATGCATAACTAAATAAAAGAGACACGATGTGTCATGATAATACCGAAAACAAAAGAACGGCATCTTGTATTAATGAAAAAGGGTCTCATCAATACAAAGACAATGTCTCACAAACCTAATAAAAACATTCAAGAATTCATGCAAACAAAATACGAAGCGAAAACAAATGGAAACTTCCAATGCAGCCTAAGGTCTCTCTAGCCACTTTTATTAACTTCAGTATCTTCATAACGCTCACCTGAAAATGATGCTTAAACGTCAACACAATGGTTGGTGAGAGTCATAGGTTTTACGACACCAATACAAGTTTTAAGATAAATTACTGTGATTATAAAAACAAAACAAAGCAGGACAAATAAGCTGGCTATCATACATGCTAGCATTCTTGAAACTAAGTATCACAATTGAGACGGAACGTGTCCCCCGATCCAATGCAACAAACACAGTCATGGAGAGGAATGATGTCCCCAATTCTAGACTCTTGGTACCGTATCCACACAATATCACAAGGAGTTGATCACCTCCAAGGATCTTACCCACAAAGTAGGCTAAGAACTTTGCCACAACATACACATGCAGCACATAACATATAATAGCAACTTAAAGTCCATGAGTAAATTGAAACACAAAATCACAGTAATCAAAACATACTTTGCATCATTTCCATCCCAAGAAAACATAGTAAAAATTGGACTATGAAACTCACCTGAATACTCAAACGCAGCTTCCAAATCTTTACACGCAACTATACAAATAAATAAACACGGTTACACGCGACTAAGCTAAAAGCTCTAGTCCATGTAACACACATATGATGGATGTCTAAGGGTTTAGTTAACCATCATGGGTCACCCCGACACCATGCCCAACCTTAACCATCTTACTAACACTTTACACTAACTACTTACAATTAACTTAGAATTGCAGAATTTTAGTGTCTCTTTACGTACCCAAAACCCTTACTTAATGACCTTCATAAATTATACCAAAAATCACCCATGTTCATTTATGAGTATATTAACTACCTTGTGATTCCCAAGTATTACTTACATGTGTAACTACCTCAATTAAAATCAAACTTCCAAACTGTCCTAATTCGGATCTGATTGCACACCAAAATATATCACTCTAACTACCATACTTAGACATGCTTTCAGAGGCTAACTTTTACGGGATTATCCATAGACATATGGAACTTAACTACTGTAGAAGGGCTAAGCTTGATTCCACAATTAAGTATAGGTTTTACCCTCACAAACATGACCTAAATCTGACTCGTATTTACTATTCTGACAACTTATAGTTTAACCAACATTTGAATGACTTCTCGACCTTAAAAACTTTCGAGGCCGGATTTTCTGGAAAGTAGACTCTTTTGGGTTATTCCTAGGCTCAAGAAACATATCAAAACACATTTTTATCATCTAGATATCAGTCATTGAACACGACCCAAAATTCTGCTCAACCCTAAATCAAGTTTTAACGCAAATCTAACCTAACCAATAGCATAATCACGACCCTAATCAAGTTCTAATCATTCTATCATCATTAAATATCATTAATATTCTGAATTTTATGAAACCCTAATTTATCCATCACTTTGTTGTTACATGAATTAAAAGAAAGTTAAAATGAATTAAAAAGAAAATTAAAAAAAATTAAAGTTTATAAACATACCTTGATCCTTAATTCTTGAAACCTAAAATCGCCAATTTGATCTTGAATAAAAAAAAACTTTTTTTCTTTTCTTCCTTGGTTCGACCGGTTTTTTAAAAAATAGGGGTGAAGGGTTTGTATTTATAGTGAAGGGAAAGAGATTTAGATAATTACCTAATTAGAGTTATAGTTGGACTAAAATTTATTTTTCCTTCCCCCTTTTTCTCCCATATCCGGCCAAACAAACATCCCTTTATTTTTTATTTTTTTATTATTTTTTTATTATTTACACAAAAACCCTTTAGTTTTGTTATTTTTATAAAACCTTTATTTATTTAGACATCCTTCTAAATAAAACTAGTTTTAAATACCTAAAAATAAATTCACTTCATACTTTATTTCTCCAACTTAATAATAATAAAATTCATTAACTAAATTTCTAAACCAAATTTTTTCTATATCGCGAATTCCTTTTATCTATAATACGTATACAATATACATATTAAATACGTCTCACAAAATTTTACAATCATTTATCATGTCCACTAAAAATGTGAACATAATGGAATGAAATATCCATAGTCACCATAACTTCAATCACATGAGACGATCACGCTCAATCGGATTATGTGACCAACTCACGCAAAGATCACATAAAACACATAATTTTCATAAACACATAGTGAACTCAAGTTCAATGTTAAAGTTGACTAACATGGTCAAACCCAGTTGTCACTCTAAACCATTAGAAGACTTGTTTTTTGTTTTGGTTAAATGACCTTAGGAGACTAGGATGTAATTAGTTTGTATTTTGTTTTTAGACAAAATTGTCAACATTTAGATCAAATATTTTACTGAAACTGTTAATGGATGTTTATGTGTAAATGCAATGGCTTTAAAAAGGATTAGAACATTCAGATGCCTTAACATGATCAAGAAGTGTCTCAAACATATGAGATTTTTTTTGTTTGGTTTAAAGACTTGGGAGATAGGATGCAATTATTTAAGTATTTTGTTTTTAAGAATGTGGTTGTTTGATTAATAAATGACTCAAACCTTAGGAGACTTGTTTGTGTAATTAGTTTATTAATTTTTTTAGGTTAATGGTAGTGTCACAATAGAATACAGTAAAGTAGAGACACGACTCTATTATTCATAGCTTAACACCAAAATCTTTAATAGTTGTTTAAGTAAAAATGTAGTGGCTTAAAAAGGATAGAACATTGGATGCCTTAAATGATCAAGAAATGACTCAAACCATGAGACTTGTTTATGTTTGGTAGAAAAACATTGGGAGACTAGGATGCAATTAGTTAAGTCTGAGTGTTGTCGTTAAGTATTAAAGTATTTTGTTAGTAAATTAGTATTTTGTTTTTAAGATGTGGGTTGTTTGATCAATAAATGACTCAAACCCTAGGAGACTTGTTTTGTGTAATAAGTTTATTAATTTTTTTTAGGTTAATGTAGAGTTGGTCACAATGAGAATTCATATATATGTAGACATGACTTATTAGCATCATGTTTATCACACCAAATCTTTAATAGTTGTTTAAGCCACCCGAAAAGACCATTTCCCATTACCCTTCATGGATCAAATGCTCGAAAGACTCGCGGGAAACCAATACTATTGTTTCCTCGATGGCTTCTCGGGTTATTTTTAGATTCCTATTGACCCGAAGGATCAAGAGAAGACAACATTCACTTGCCCATACGGAACTTTTGCCTATCGCCGCATGCCTTTTGGGCTATGCAATGCACCCGACACGTTTCAACGATGTATGATGGCAATCTTCCATGACATGATCGAAAAAACAATGGAAGTGTTCATGGATGACTTCTCGGTCTTCGGAGATTCTTTCTCTACATGCCTATCCCATTTGGAAAAAATGTTGAAACGGTGTGAAGACACCAATTTATCCCTAAATTGGGAGAAAAGCCATTTCATGGTAAAGGAAGGCATTGTTCTTGGACACAAAATCTCTAAGTCAGGAATTGAGGTCGACCGTGCTAAAGTTGAAGTCATAGCCAAGCTCCCTCACCCAACTACTGTCAAAGGTGTCCGTAGTTTTCTTGGGCATGCCGGTTTTTACCGACGTTTCATACAAGACTTTTCAAAAATTGCCCGTCCAATGACCCACTTGCTTGAAAAAGAGACTCCATTTTTCTTCTCAAAAGAGTGTATCGAATCCTTTAATACACTTAAAAGAAAATTGACCGAGGCTCCAATTTTGATTGCTCCAGACTGGGACTTGCCCTTCGAACTCATGTGTGATGCAAGCGACTTTGCAATTGGGGCAGTCCTAGGGCAACGAAAGAACAAGCATTTCCAACCAATTCACTATGCCAGCAAGACAATGACCGAAGCTCAAGCACACTACACTACGACCAAAAAAGAATTACTTGCCGTAGTGTACGCTTTTGAGAAATTCCGGTCATATCTCGTTTTGTCCAAAAGCATAGTGTACACAGACCATTCTGCTATTAAGTATCTCTTTGCTAAAAAGGATGCTAAGGCAAGACTGATGCGGTGGATCCTTTTGCTCCAAGAATTCGATGTTGAGATCCGAGACAAAAAAGGAGCAGAAAATCTTGCCGCCGATCATCTCTCCAGACTTGAGAACCCTCACCAAAATGAGTTCGAGAACAAGGAAATCACGGAAACATTCCCACTCGAAACTCTTGGATCGGTTGCTCTTCGTAATGATAGTACCCCATGGTTTGCCGACTTCGCAAATTACCATGCGGGGAACTTCATTGTCAAGGGAATGTCGTCCCAACAGAAAAACAAGTTTTTCAAAGATGTCAAACATTACTTCTGGGACGACCCCTTTCTATTCAAGATCTGTGCTGACCAAGTAATTAGGCGTTGTGTTTCGGGGCAAGAAGCTTTTGACATTCTTAAAGCTTGCCACAGTGGACCCACTGGGGGACACTACGGTGCCAATTACACCGCTAAAAAGATCTTCGATTCAGGATTTTATTGGCCCACGATCTACAAGGATGCCCACGACTTTGTCACCCGATGTGACATTTGTCAACGTCAAGGCAAAATTTCGCAACGTGATGAGATGCCACAAAACTCTATCCAAGTTTGCGAAATCTTTGACATTTGGGGCATTGATTTTATGGGGCCGTTCCCGTCTTCAAGAGGGAACAAATATATACTCGTGGCAGTCGATTACTTATCAAAATGGGTTGAAGCAAAAGCGCTCCCCACCAATGATGCCCGAGTTGTTTGCAAATTTCTTAAAACTCTCTTCTCCAGATTTGGTGCCCCTCGTGCAATCATAAGTGATCGCGGAACCCATTTTTGCAATGACCAATTTGCAAAGGTCATGCTTAAATACGGAGTCACTCATCGTCTCTCCACCGCGTATCACCCACAAACAAGTGGTAAGTTGAGTATCAAACTGTGGGTTTAAAACGAATTCTTAAAAGGACCGAGGCGAAAATCGTGCCTCATGGTCGGACAAACTTGGATGACGCTCACTGGCCTTCCGTACAGCTTACAAAACACCCATCGGGTGCACTCCGTACAAGCTTGTATATGGAAAGGCATGTCATCTACCGATTGAGTTGGAGCACAAAGCTTACTGGGCCCTTAAGCATACAAACTTTGATCTAAGAACCGCGGGTGATCACCGGAAAGTTCAACTCAACGAACTTAATGAACTTCGTGATCATGCCTACGAAAATTCTTTAATTTACAAGGAGAAAACAAAGAGAATCCATGACTCCAAGATCAAAAATCGCGTTTTCAACGTCGGTGATCGAGTCCTCCTCTTTAACTCTAGATTGAAGATTTTTCGGTTAAGCTTAAGACCGCTTGGAGTGGACCATTAACGTTAACCCAAGTTTTTCTCATATGGGGGGGATGGCACTGTCGAGTTATCCCAAAACTCCGGGCCAAATTTCAAAGTGAATGGTCATCGTTTGAAGCACTACTTTGGAGGGGACGTACCACAATTGGTAGTCCCGGATCTCCAGACGTTCCCCATGGACCAATAAATTCGGGGACGGGTCAAGCATAGCGACCTTAAACAAGCGCTTCGTGGGAGGCACCCCATGCTTATCGTAGTAATGAATAAGTGTTTTGTTTCTTGTTGTGAGGAGGCTTACATCTTCCATTACCCGTGTTTTGTCCGTGTTTTGTGTGTTTTGTGTTGTATGTCCAGGATTTCCCGGATTGTGAAGACTCTCGTGCTCTCAAGTTTGTCCTTTCATTTCACAAGAGTTTTCACATCCTCATCTTTCATTTGTGGTAATCCAGTATCCAAATCTTAATCGACTAATCGTTTTATCTTTTTGGCACACTTAATAAACGGCCTTAGATTTACGTAGGTACCCCTTTAAAACATCGAGGACGATGTTTAGTTCTAGTATGGGGGGGAATCTTCGATTTGATTTTGCCTGCAGCCGTTGTTGTCACGTAATCCCGTTTTTACCACCAAAATTTTTGCAAAAATACCAAAAAAATAAAAAAATTAAAAAATTTTCAAAAATAAAATAAGTGTTTTGTCATAGTTTTGACTTTCCTAATGGGTAGAATGAGAATAAATTTTGACTCGATCGGGCGTGTTGAGCCCTAGCTTTGTTCCTTAACCATTTAATAAACGAAAGTTTATTAGGCTAAGCATTCGCGGATCCTTTTATTAGGGATTTTAAATTTGCGAAGAACGAAAAATGATAGTGTTATTTACAAGTAGGAGATAAAACAAAGATTAATGGAAATCGTAATAAAGACAATAATGTAACTTGTCGCTTTTTCTCCCAGAAGTTCTTAACCTGACTAATAAACATGCTTAATTTTGCTTTAACTTTAAACCGACATTTTCTAAAAAGAAGCTCTTTCGGAAACAAAAATATTCATCTTAGTTCAGTTTTATACTTAAGTTCTAAAATGAAATTTTCTCCATTACGGAAAATATTTAAAAAAAATGAAAAAATGATGAAAAATAAATGAAAAAATAATAAATAATATAAATTGATGGGCTGATAAAGGTTTACTGCATCTTGCCGGCTCACAATCTGAATACGCCGTCCTTCAAAACACGGCCCATAGTGAAAAAAAAAATGCCAAAGTGCAAGAATAAAGTGAGTATCAATAATACGACCGACGTCAGACTAAGTCAACTACATCTTACGGAGGCGAGCCGATGTTTAGTCATGTAAATTGATGACGGTAGAATCATAGTATATAATATAGCAAAAATTGAAAATAAATGGTTTAAGAATTCTTTTTAGGGGGTGGAGGGCCGTCGGCGTCAATTACTGAAGTATGGGATAGGAACTAGAAATAAATTGCTTTAAGACTCAAAGGTTGTTAGGTTACACACAAGCCGTCGGTAGTATTATTTTCGATTAAGTATTCTCGTGGGGTGGTCCACAAACCTGGGCACTTAGCTGATGAGCCCACCCCCCCCCCGCCCCCCCCCCTTTGGGACGTTCCGAGAAGAAAGGTCGCTACATGGAATAGTCTCACCAATGAGATCATTAAATTTTTGATGTTTGCGTGCTTTGAGTAGTATTGTTTATTTAACGGTAAATCTAAGAAATTCGGCCTAAAAGGGTGGAGTATCCCGCTATTACATTGCGAACATTCTCCTGTGGGGTCTCAACCTGATAACCTAAGTCGAACTCGGCTGGGATCTATCGAGAATATGCTGGTTGGTGGGTGATCTAGTCTCTTCCCCAGATTTCTTCAGAAATATCGTTATGTGCATAAACTGTACCACTTTCTAAAATTGTCGATCTAAATTTAACTTAAAATTAAGCACAATCACTCTAATTGAATAATTGTTGGGAGCGAAAAGTTGACAAGTCATAGTTATAAGTAGTGTTAGCATCTTTACTTGTACTTAACGGTGATTTCGTTTTTACGCTTAGTTTGGGACTAGTGAAAAATCGGGGACGATGAATTTATCCGTCAGGACATCCGTAGATTATTCTATGGGCGCTTCTCATTCTATGATCCCAGTGTTGATAAAATAAAGGAAGTCAAACAGGTAGTTAAGAAAAAGAAAAAAAAATTAGGGATAGTTAGTGTACATATAAAAAATGGTGAAAACGGGACTTGTCGAAGCTATTTGATTCTTTGTTTCCCCTTGACGAACACTTAGCTACTTTTCGAGGTTATTAGTCGAGGGGGATCGAGATTCTTAGTTTTCGTAAATGTTTACTTCATAACATTGCGTGAGGACACGGCAATACCTTAGTATGGGGGATTTTGGTATGTGCTTAATTACACATACCATTTTCCATTAAAAACGGACTTAAATGACTAAAAACGTACCATAAATACATCGTATTTGTATGTTTTGCATTTGTATTGTGCAGGAAACGGATATTCAAGAAAAGGACAAAAAGAAAGCCAAAAACAAACAAAACCGAGCACGGAATGGAAAAGACAAAGTCAAATCGAAGCCAAAGTCAGTCAAAGTCAAAAAGTCAGCAGGAAAGTCAACCCCGACAAAGTCAAAAGTCAACCAAATGAAGAAAATACAACTTGAGGGACTAAAATTGCCAAACCTCAACTTGTATTACAAGAATAAAAAGACAAGGGCTGAGATTGCAAATTGGGTGCAATATAACTTGAGGGGCCGAAACTGCCAACTTACCCAAAACCATCTTTCCCGCCCAACAAAACCCAAGAACCAATCACGGGGTCTCTTCTCCCCTTTTACCCTGCAACCTCTACAACCCCTTGGGTAAGACATCTCCCCCTCCTCCACTATCACCACCTCCCCATGTATAATTGCCAAGTTGGCAATCCCACCACTTTCCAAGCTTTTCGATGGCTATGATTGACTCAAAAGAAGCACAAAAGAAATTGAAGGCTGGGATTTGTTTTAGAATCACCTCACACAACAAGCACACTTTGGTTTTTGTCTCTACAAAGAAACACAGAAGAAAGCACAGCTGGAAGACCCAAGGAGGAAGTTTCTAGTATAAATAGGGCCATTGTAACCCAATAAAAGAGGGAGTTCTTAGTAAAAAAATTCAGTTTATTTTTATGCAATTTTACTCTTCCAAGTCTTGTAACTTTAAGTTTCGTCTTAATGCAAATTTGGAGTTTTTAAGTCAATTCCTGAATCTTTGTGTTTCTTTTGTTAAAAGCATTACTTAATATGTTTTAAGTTCTTATAAAATCATATAAGCCATTTGTTTTAACTCAAATACTAAGAATTTAAGTAAAGTCACAAAAAAAATTCCACACTCAAATATACCACAACTTATGGATGATAAGCCAGTTCTGGATGGGCTTATGGACACTACTAGCTTGTTTTATACAAGCTAGAGCTTGTAGATTCTTTGTTTAACCCTGTTTTGAGCAAGGGTGTTGTAAGTCTCTCTTTTTCTTATTTTTCTTATTTACTATAGAACTGCTTATAGTGCTTATTTGTTACCTATATTTGCTTATTTATGCTTTATCATGATGTTAGGGGGTGCTTATCTTTAGCTTAGTTTGTTTAGTTTTAAAAGTGATTGTGCAAATTTCTTAGTTAGTACAGTTAAGTAGAGTTAAAAAAACTGTTAGATAAGGTTTAGCTTATATAAGATGCTTTTATTCATTAAAATCTGCTTATAAGTGTCTTATTTTGTTATTTGATAATCTGTTTTTAACAATTTAGAACCAAATCAGCTTAAATTAAAAAGAAAAAAAAAGAAAAAATGATTTTTGAAAACTTTAAGGGGTGTTTGGAACAAGCAGTACTAACCCATAGTTAGTACTGCTAGTTCTCTTTTGGGATTTTCAACTAACAGTACTAACTCCAGGTTAGTACTGGTAGTTAATACTTTAGTACTGTTGGTTCATTATTGCTTATTAGCTTATTATTTTTGCTTATTTCAGATTTGCTTAGCTTTTTAGAGTAGATTAACCCATTTTCGTTACTGTCTTTAGTAGAGATTATTTAAGCTTATTTGCCTTTTCAAAGTAATTTCAAGAGTTAATCAGTTTTTAGTTTTTTAGCTTATTCGCCATTCTAGTTTATTCTAGTTGCTTATTCTTATGCCTGAGTGCTTATTAGGGATAGTTAAATATCTGTTTTAGCTTATTTGCTTATTTCTTGTTTCATTGTGTTTTGTTAAAGCTAGCAGTATTAACTCTAAGCTAGCAGTACTAACTCTAAGTTAGTACTGTTAGTTAAAACTGTTAGTACTGTTGGTTCATTATTGCTTATTAACTTATTATTTCTGCTTATTTAAGATCTGCTTAGCTTTTTAGAGTAGATTAAGCCCATTTTAGTTTACTGTCTTTAGTAGAGCTTATTTAAGTTTATTCGCCTTTTCAAAGTAATTCTAAGAGTCTATCAGTTTTTAGTTTTTTAGCTTATTTGCCATTCTAGTTTATTCTAGTTGCTTATTCTTATGCCTGAGAGCTTATTAGGGATAGTTAAATATCTGTGTTAGCTTATTTGCTTATTCTAATTTCATTGTGTTTTATTAAAGCTAGCAGTACTAGCTTTAAGTTAGTACTGCTGAGTTTCTCTTGCTTAATTTAGCTTAATTGCTAGTTGAATTTGTTTATTTAGGGTTAGTTTAGCTTATTAGGTTTGTCTAGGCCTGTTCTAGCTTATTTACCTTGCTTATCTTTGTTTGCATTTGCTTATTAGGATTAGTACCCAACTTGTCTGTTCCATTTTCCATTAGCTTATTTAAGCTCAAACTGCTTAACAGTTAAGCATTTTTATCACTTTAGGGTTTAATTTTTGATAATTTAGTTTTTTATTTAAATCTTTAATAGTCTTCGTTGTTAGGTTTTCCTTAATTGCTTGTGCATTTTAATCAATCAAATCATTATTCCATTCAAGCATCAATTATCAATTCGTAATTCGATTTTCCATTCAAGCCTCGTTGGGACATACGACCCGGGAATCATACTTCCGGATATATATTGATTCTATTTGTGAATTTTGACTTTTTGCCTTGGTCAAGGGCAATTGGTTGGGATTTGCATTGTGTTATATTATATATATATACTATCAAACGAAATAGTGACGTTATTTGATGTTATCACAGGGCAAAAGTGTATAAAAAATGAAAAAAGCAAAAAAAATATGTTAGATACGGGCTGCCATCTTGCAATTGTTTATGTTGAAGAAAGAGTCGATAAAACAAAAGAAAGAGTTTGATGTAGATTTTGTATATTATTGTTTGAGTTTCGTCGAGTCTTGGCTTAGCAACGCCTTTTACGTGTATTCTTGTATATAATTAGCTTGCCACCATTCAAAATTCTCCCAAATATCCCTAACCATGTTTCCTTTACCCTACACCTATATATCACAACCCCTTAAAGTCCTTGATGTGTTTAAAAAGCTTTAAATTTATAAGACTGAAATTACCGATTTATTAAATGGAATAATCAAAAGCTTTTTGAGTCCTAAATTAGCTTAACAGTTAGGCTTGTTTCCATTTTAAGCTCTTAAGCATTCTGTCTATTTTCTTTTGTGTGTTTTTTTCAGCTTATTCATTAAGTTTCATAAAAAAGTCCAAGTTTTAAAAGTGCTTATTTTTATGTGTTTAACAAGTCCTAAAATAAAATTTTTGAAAAAAATAAAAATAAAAAGGGGAAGGTGGAAGTCTCAGGTGAGCATGGCTCGAACCTGAGACCTCAACCCTCTTATACACCACACACACAACCATCTGCCCTTGGGACTTCTTCGTGTATCCATCTACACAATTAAATACTTATACACATTTAGCCCAATAAGCCTTATAAGCTGTTTTTGCTTTTTAACAGCTTATTGAGATAAGTTGTGTTCCCCAACTTTTTTTCTTAGAATCGTCATAACTTTAGCTATTTTTTTGTATTTTTTTAGATTTTTATATAAACGTTTAGTATTTTTTATAATTTATTTTCATTAAAAACTTAAAAATTCATAAAAATAAAATAATAATCAATAAAAAAATGAAATTTTTTTTAAATTTTCTTTATCACATAATTTTTTCTAGGAAAAATATTAGTTCTTTCGTATGGTCCATTTTTGATAAAAATTTAATTTTAAAGAAGGGAATTCAATCCCGTTCTCGTATTTACCGTTTTTAGCCTAAGTCACCTCCGTTTTTACTAGTTTTTTAAACTTTCATTTTAGTCCATTTAGAGCTTATTTAAAAGTGAAAAAATTAGATTTTAGGATAGAATTTGCGATTTTAGGTTTTTACTCACTTTTAGGTTTTCGTTATCGTTTTTAGGGTTAAATCACTTTCTTGTTATCAATCTTAGGTTTTTCTTAATCGTTTTTGCATTTTTAATTGTAGTGATAGAAAAGCCAATCATAACCTCGTTCCATTCAAACATCGATTATCATTTCGTCATTCGATTTTTAATTGCACACCTCGTTGGGACATAACGACCCGGGAAATTAAACTTCCGGATAAATATATATTTTATTTTGTGAATTCTTAACCAATCCTTGGCTAAGGGAATTTGGTTGATTGTTTGCCTGTATTATATATATATATATACTATTGAACGAACCAAGCACACTGAAAACTCATTTTTGAGTCTTCTATTTATAGTCTCTGAAATTGAGAGGATACGCCGTATTAAGTAAGGTTAATATGGCGTATTGGGGTGTATTCCTTAGAGTGCGCGCTACGTTCACAATCAATCAGTAATAATTATCTTTAATCACATTTAATGCAGAATCTTTGATTGTTTGACCAGCTGGATACGCGTATGTATTCAGTGGAATACGCCGTATTGGGTATTGAACGTACGCGTTTTTTTGTGAAGTCCAGGCACAGATACGCCGTATCTTCTTTGCTGGATACGGCGTATGTAGTCAGAAAAAAGCAATCTTCGAATATCATCTTTTAAGCTCCAAAATATGCCCTTTAGGCTTGTTTTCACAACGTTCTCCCAATAGTAATGCAATTACCAACTATAAGCATAAGAAACAATTCTTCAATATTATATAAAAGTGGGTAATTTACTTGGGATAAATGATGGTATAAAGTAACGTTATTTGATGTCATTAAATATCCCCCCACTTGAATCCTACTTGTCCTCAAGTAGACTAGAAATTTATTAAAAATGTATCCTAACCGAAGTTAAGAATTTTTCCTTTAAGCATTCTTTCATTAAATCACCTGTACAAAACCAAGCACCTCACGAAATATAGGAATGAAAACACTCAAATCACTCAACTAATCTAGGGTGTAACATTTAATGGGTATGCTTAATTGCTCGGTCGTGATTAGTTTTCTATCATATGCTTGGCAAGGATACACATCTCTACCACTAGAGCTAAGGAGTAACAAGTCAAAAAGTAAATTGGGTTAATAGGCTTAATGGTTGATCATTCTAACAATCTTTCACCAAAAGTACCACACTAACAAGGCAGCTGAATCATACATACATGGCCGTAACGACAGAATAGACATGTGCGATTCGATCACATCCTCATTCGAGTTTAACCAAGGGTTAGGACGAAGAATGATATAGGGTATGAATCTTCTAACTTTCACCAAAAGTAATAAACCAACAAGGCAGTTGAATCACGCACACATAGCCATAACGACAGAATAGACATGCATGACTCGATCACATCCTTGTTCGAGTAAAACCCAAGGTTATTTGCTAGGAAAGGAAAGTAAATTGTTGTTAAATAAAATTCACAAAACAAATAGATTAAGCCTGAATAAGGTATAACGTTGCTAGTAACTTTTCCCGACCATTCCATGATAAAGACTCAGAAATATATACAAATGTCTCAATCATAGCAATGACAAAGACAACCTAAGTTGGCGTTCCCATACGGTCAACCTCCCAATCATCCCAACTTATACATACTTTTACAAGGCAAGTGGTGATATCGGCCACTTTTATACAAAACTATACATCGTTGATTTTTAAAACGTATCAACGAATAATCGATCCTCCAAGTAATTTATTGGTTTAAGTTTAACGAACCGACTATCAATCTTTCCTTCTCTTTTTTTTGATGCAATTTTCTATTTTTCCATTTTTTTTTCTATTTTTCCATTTTTTTTTATTTTTTTCATAACAATACAAATCTCGGTGTAATTTCACCGTCTTCACTATCATAATTCATCCGGATAATTTTTTTTTACACACTTCATCTTCGGATATATAACATAATTACGAAAGTAGCAAAATACACGAGCTACATTCCCATTGCATTGTGCAATTTCTCGACCTAACCAGAGATAGAAAATTTCACTTTGACACAGGAACTACAAAACTTTACACAAAAGTAACTAGCAACTTTGATTAAATAGGTTTAATCTACAGGGTAGACTAAGGTGTAAAGGTGTACCAAAATAAATATTTTGGTGTGAAAAAGACATGAATGGCTCAACAGGTTTTTCTAGGGGTGTCTTACTCATATATTGAGAGTAAGCAAAGGGTTACACGGGGGTTAACTAACCAGTGTGGTTAGTTAATAACACAACATATAGGCTTTTCGGTGTATTCCTAGAAATTTACCAGTTAAACATGTTACTCGATCTAAGTTCATAGTACTAGTTAAGTCTATGTTACATTGGGCCATTTAAGATTCTAGCTAGAGTTGGTCCTGTAGCTTATAGGTTGGAGTTACCTGAAGAGTTGAAGGGAATTCATAGTACGTTTCATGTTTCGAATCTTAAGAAGTGTCTAGCATAAGGTGATATTGTTGTTCCGATGGACGAGATTCAACTTGATGATAAGTTGCATATGATTGAAGATCCAGTGGAAGTTGTTGATAGAGAGGTTAAGTGACTTAAGCAAGTAGGATACCTATAGTTAAAGTTTGTTGGAATTCGCAAAGAGGTCCAGAATTTACTTGGGAACGTGAGGATCAAATTAAGAAAAATTACCCTCATCTCTTTACATGTAAGGATAAAGCGAGTAAAGCAGATAAGTCGAGCTGAGCACCGGGACGGCACTCCCTAAAAGAGGGGAGAATGTAACAACCTGAGTTTCAGGTAAATGTTTCCCAAGCTACGATAATTATTTTTGGCTACGTAAATAGTTATAGTCGTTTATACTACGTAGATAAGAATTCTCATTTATAGGGTAATTTCAATCCGTGATTGAGTTTCTATTTGTTTTAGCATCTAAGAAAGGCATAAAAATTTATATTGTTGCTCCGAGAGCGAGAATATGTTATTTTTATATTTTACGATGTTTCCCCGAGTTTTTTGTAAAAATTGTGTTTAAAAGTCGTGTTTTACGAGGTTTAACGTTTTAATAAACGTTTTAAAGTAAAAATTAGTGGGACGGATTTAAAATATTAATTAACGTGGTGTGACCTGAATTTTTGGCTGATTTTAAATAAAAGAAATAATGCTTTTGTACTAGTTTTGAAAGACTAATGAGAAGGAAGGGTTAAAATTTCCAAATTGCCAAAGTTTCTTTCTATAAATACCCCCACCATATTCACTTATAACAGTTTTACTAAAATTATTTTTCTTCCTCCTCTCTTGCTCTCTTTGACCGGCCATAGCTCCACACATACAAATCCATTGATTTTTTTTGACATGCAATACAATCAAATTATATATTCTTCATCCTTGTTTCAAGAGCTACAAAACCCACTATTAAAACCTCACATGCAATAAGATTTGAAGAAGTTGAATTTTTGGTTGGTTCTTGGTGTTTTCGTGTATAAGGGGTGTTTAGATTAGTTAGATTGTTGTTATTTTGGTGTTGGTTATTTGAAAATGGATTGTTTGTTTGGTCTTGTGGTTCTTCCGATTTTAAAATCCAAGGGGAAACCATAGTTTGATTTTCTTGATAGCATTGTAAGCTTCTAGTTATATTTCTTGTTTGATTAAATTGATATATTGCGTGTATTATGATTATTGCTAGATGATTTAAGTGCGGAAAACATTAAAAGTGTGTTTAGTCATTGACCAAAGTTTGATGGTTTTGGTATAATTATATAGACTAGTTAAGCGTATTTTGATAGTCGGATTCTGTCAAAAATGTTGTTTTCAAGAGTTTTGGGTTGACCATGTTTGACCAGAAAGTTTGACTTGACTGTAGCAAGTCGAGAAATTTTAGAAATCTACTTTAGGCTTTTGAATATGATAAGGAATGTTCTAAAGTTCGTTTTGATATAAGGTGAGCCTTGTAACTCTTAAAAATGAAGATTTTACGGCCGAGTCAAGTTTGGATATTTTTAGGGTAAAAAGTCAACTACGCAGTTTGACTTTTGAAAGTCAAACTTGCGTAAACTTTTGAATATAGAACGAAATATGAAGTTTGGATTATATTATCCTTACTTTCGGTAACTTTCTAAAAATGGAAACTTTTTGGAATTATATTATCCTCCCCTCACCTACTTTCGGGCAAACTTTCTAAAAATGGCTGAAACTCTTTATGAAAAATGTCGTAATATTAATAAGTGCGTCAAAGGGAAATTCTTTTGCGTGCACTTGGAGATTGTCTAGTATATGAATCGTATATTCTACGTTTATAGGATACTGTATATATATACGCAAAGTATTGTATTATAAAATTTTATAATTTTTGTCATTGTACCGCTATATACGTTATTACATAGGTCGCGGTTAAGACAGTGATGTTTTCGCGCTTGTTGATTTGATTGATTTGATCTTTTGCTTAAGGCGTGTTCTTTAGCTCGCATTTAATTCTTTTAATTGTTTTTGAACCCACGAAGGGGGATTACAGCGTTTGCTTTATAAAATCGAACACTTTTTGATTTTATGGTATGATGAACCCAATTACGAGATTGTGTTCTGCATTAGTTGCTAATGCTATTGTCGAAGTCCCTTATTTCATTAACTGTTAATTACCTTGCGAGGTGAATGCTAATGCATTAAATAGATCTATTGGGTTTGACAACCCTGTCCGGGGTCTGAATCCTTGTGACCACCCTGTCAAACGGACATTTTGTATTTAGAAAGTAGTAGGTATATGACAATAATACCTTGTTTTGGGGCACACTAACATATGAAATGCCATATGTACTGTTAACGTTCGGTGTCATGAGCTTATTGCGTGAAAGAAAAGAAGTTGCTATACATTGCATTCGTTGCTTTGTTTTCCCGAGAACTAATTATGTGTTCAAAGATTATTGCTTATTAATTATTTTAAACTCTATGAATTTCACTCAACATTGTTGTTGACGTTTTAAACATGTTTTATCCCAGGTAACCAAGGATGAAGGCAACGATGGCGTGGAGGTGTCGTGCGTGTGATGGATTTGGTGAAAGACTACTTGTGTGTTCTGGTCTTTCAAAAACAATGTCTTATGTTGTTCTAAAACAATGTCTTTATTTTGAAACAATAGTTTTTCAAATGATGTAATGGTTGTGGTTGCGATTTTGTGGGGACCTAAACGCATTTCAACTCTGATTAATAATGGAACACATGTTTGTTAAACGTCTCATTTGGTTGTTTCTATTATCTTGGTGAATGGTGATAGTTAGTAACATCCAAATGCTAATTCTGCTGCACAATCTAATATACGTTGGATGAGGGTGTTACAGTTATCTTCAAACGCAACCTTTTCAATGGAGATGTTTCCTTTTGGACATTGTCCCTAAGGGAATGGTGACGTATCTTCGGTGTGTTTCGTATGCGAGAATAATAATAATAATAAAAAAGAAAACAAAAAAAGATAGAGACGACGAGCTTGACAATGTCAAGACGGATGGTGGTTAGCGTACGATAAACTATACTCAAAAAGTTATGTAGCTCTTCCAGAGCATTGTAAATGTTCATAGAACAATCACACGACGAGGTATACGGTTGTCTTAAAGGTGGTATCAGAAATAGTGGAGGAAAGAGATTAGCCATCTCTATGGTTGAAGAGGCGTGGTTGAGTGAGAAGGAAGAGGTGTGATTGAAAGACAAAGAGTGTTTTCGTTAAAGAGAAAGAGTATTTTCGTCGAATAGAAAGAATGTTGTCGTCGAAGAGAAAGGAATGTTTTTGTTGAAGAAAAAGAATGTTTCGTCAAAGAGAAAAAATGTTTTGTCGAAGAGAAATATTTTTTTGTCGAAGAGAAAGGAATGTTTTTGTCGAAGAGAAAAGGAGAGCATTTTAACTTATGTTGTTAAAAGGCTTAAATAGGGATTTTCGGATATGACCTTTAACGTTTGCAATCGCAAGTTAAAGATACTTGAATATTTTAGATGAAATATTTAAGTTGTCAAACCTACTTGGAGGAGCGTTAGATTTGTATCTAACCTTTTCTTGACGAAAGAGTTGATGATTTGGAAGAAGGCGAGATGATGATCAAAAGAGTGTGTGAGTGAAGACTCTAAGATATTTAATACCGTTTTGTGACTCTTTTACTTTTTAGATTTGTGACACGGACGCGAAGAAAAATATTCTAGTGTGAGAAAATATATATCGAGATGCATAAGATATATAGATATAAGCATGAAAGTTTATCTAAGCATGCATCAACACAATAATTAACAAGATTAATATGTAAAACTATATGACATTTAAATATTAATTGTCATACATTAAACTAACATAGTATAGGTGCACAATTAACAAGTAAGTCATGTAAAATGACGCATACAAAACGTGATAATTTTAAATGAAATCATCATATAAAACATGTTAGCATTTAGCACTTAGGAGCATGTGTTATATAGATAAACTAAGAGCTATTTTATCTAAATTGCTAAAAAAAGACAAACGCTTTTACAACAAACATGCATTCAGTAGCTAAGCAAATAAACGTTGAGCATTAAGATAAACATGAAAGCACATAATTGAATTACATGGGAGCACATTATCATCATGAAACTTCAAAGCATATAGGTGAGATGCAAGTAGTCTAGATTTACTAAGGAGAAACCTAATTTCTACTTACTTAGTGTGCACTCCTAATAAGATACAAAGTCCATCACGCGAAAATAATAATAATAATAATAATAAAAATAGAGAAGAAAACAAACGAAGATGGAGGCGACGAGCTTGACAATGTCAAGACGGATGGTGGTTAACGTACGATGAACTACACTCACAGAGTTATGTAGCTCTTCTCGAGCATTGCGAATGTTCATAGAACAATCACACGATGAGGTATACGGTTGTCTTAAAGGTGGTAGCGGAAATAGTGGAGAAAAGAGATTAGCCATCTCTATGGTTGAAGAGGCGTGGTTAAGTGAGAAGAAAGAGGTGTGATCGAAAGACAAAGAGTGTTTTCGTCGAAGAGAAAGAATGTTTCATCGGAGAGAGAGAACGTTTTCGTCGAAGAGAAAGAATGTTTCGTCAAAGAGAAAGAATGTTTTTGTCGAAGAGAAAGAATGTTTTCGTCGAAGAGAAATGAAGAGCGTTTTAACTAATGTTGTTAAAAGGCTTGAATAGGGATTTTCGGATATGACCTTTAACGTTTGCAATCGCAAGTTTGAATATTTCGGATGAAATATTTAAGTTGTCAAACCTACTTGGAGGAGCGTTAGATTTATATCTAAGCTTTACTTGACAAAAGAGTAGATAATTTAGAAGAAAGCAAGACGATGATCAAAGGAGTGTGTGAGTGAAGACTCTAAGAGATTTAAGACCATTTTGCGACTCTTTTGAAAATTTAGATTAGTGACTCGGACGCGAAGAAAGATATTCTAGTGTGAGAAAATATATACATAGATGTATAAGACATATAGATATAAGCATCAAAGTTTATCTAAGCATGCATCAACACAATAATCAACAAGATTAATGTGTAAGACTGTATGACATCTAAACCTTATTTGTCATACATCAACCTAACATAGTGTAGGTGCACAATTAACATGTAAGTCATGTAAGATGACGCAAACAAAACATGATAATTTTAAATGTAATCGTCATGTACAACATGTTAGCATTTAGCATTTAGGAGCATGTGCTATTTAGATAAACTAAGAGATATTTGATCTAAATTTTCTAGAAAAAGGCAAACGCCCTTTTGATAGACATGCATTCAATAGCTAAGTAAACAACCATTGAGCATCAAGATAAACATGAAGGCATATAATTGCATTACATGGGAGCAAGTTATCATCTTGAAACTTCAAAGCACATATGTGAAATGCATGTAGTCAAGATTGATTGAGGGGAAACCTAATTTCTACTTGCTTAGTGTGCACTCCTAATGAGATACAAAGTCTATCAATGTAGACTATCATTAGGCATATTTAGGAAGAGCCATTTAATCAAATTAGAGAATGAATATGAGACTATCACTAGTGGTGCTCAATTTAGGCTAAACACGACCATTTTTACGGGTTATACCACGAACCCAACTTCACTCTTGGAAGCAATTCAACCATTAGGTCAAATTGAATTTCTAGTGCAATAGATTCTCTAGTAGTCATTCTCATGTTAGATAAAATAGAATTCCTATATTTGCCTAATGAAGTGTAGCAAAGATAAACTTTGTATTGTCTTTTCATACATGGCCTAACATGACTCAACTAACATGCTTTAATTCCATTTTGCATAATCCTAATCAAGATGTTTGGAATTCTAGGGTTAAATGAGAGAGCAAGCAAGTTGTTGTAGGCATAAGAAAGAATGAGTCATCTAGGACCTAGGAGTATGCTTAAGAGTGACAATGTGTAATACTTTACAATGAGAGTGTTCAAAGAATGAACCTTTGCATGTCTTTTATGAAAGAAATCCAATTAAGGTTATTTGCCTCAATATATCTTGTGTTTGTTTCTTTGTAGAAATAAATGATGATTAACTAAAGTTTAGTTACATGTATGTTAGAATTTTAAGCAAGAGATTGACAAGAGGAAGATGTTTAACTATAATGCCACAGGGCGGATCATTTATCTATTATTTGGGAGATGGTGTTGATATTAGGTTATTAAGAGAAACTTATATAAGTAATAAGGGTTCTTGGTTTGATTTTTCGGAAATGACATCCAAGTCTTGCTTATCAAGTTAGAGTACTTATAAGTTTCCCGATGGAAATTATAAGTTGTCAGTCCTACTTAGAGTGTGTTAAGTTTAACATGTATAATTTAACCATAGCTAATGACATAAGCATTTGAACACTTTAGACTCAATAAGACATCTTCATTGCAAGTGTGAGTTGTGATTTTTCTAACTATTTTAATACAACACACATTTTTTGTAAAAACCTCTTCTTATGTTTATAAAAGAATATTATTATGTGTGTGGGTTACAAAATAACAATGCAAACACATAGCAAAGTTTAAATCTACATTTCTTTTATTAATTTCCCAATGATTATACAATCTTTTATTTTGTTTAACCAACCCAAGGTCAAACACCGCAAGATGATAAAAAGATTTAGACTTCTTGTTGGAAGAGAGTTGATGTGTTGAAAATATTTTAGTGACGGTTTTAAATATGATCTTAGGGCATTATTTTTTCACACACTTGACAAACTATAATAACATTTTATTCCTAAGTGGGGTTGTACACTCAAAAATGGTCTACAAGATTTTTTTGTAACACACACTTGTAAATATAGTGTCTATGCCTCTATGCTATGCACAAAACAATTTTACAATTTACGCTAAGAAATATAGCGTATGTATTTTAATATAAGCCAAATACTTATAACCATACTAATAGCATACATGGCACATGTGTTTAGATATATAATTAGCTCAATTACAAATAGTAATGATTACTTATTAATATCCATTAACCAAGTTGAAACAAAAGTAAACACACATAATCATTGGTATGTGCTTAATTACACATACCTTTTACCTTTAAAAACGAGCTTAAATGACCAAAAACGGACTTAAAATGCCAAATATATGCTTGTTTTGCTAATTGTATGTAGCTGGAAAGAATAAACAACGAAATAGGAAGAAAACCAAGCCAAAACGGGCAATCCGGTCTCGGAATGGAAAAGACTGTGAAAGACAAAGCCAAATCGAAGCGGAAAGTCATCAAGCTCAAAAAGTCAAGAAAAACAAGTTTCGGGGTACTAAACTTGTTAAATCCCTAAAATTATTTAAAGAAGAAAAAGAGAAAGAGAGAGGGGTGAAAATGTCAATGTGGCACGTTATACTCAAGGGACCAATTTCTGCAATATCCAAAGACTTGTACACCCAGGAATGTTAGGGCAAAGGGTTAATATAAACCCCTGGTGGGTTATGGTGCAAATAACCTTATACCCTTTACAACCACTTAAGGACGCTACGTGCAAACCCTCTTATAACTTTGGAGGACTAATGTTGCCATTTCCCTAAACTACACCCTGTCACCACAACCTTTTAATATAACCCTTTTTCCGTCCAAAAATAGTACAAAATTTCCGGGTTAACACCCGGGTTATTAACCTGCGTTTTTCTCCAATCACATGGATAATTACTTTCCCCACCCCACCCCATCCCCACCTTTTCTTTCACAGCTGTAAGATTGCCAAGTGGCTATCCCAAAACTCACAAGGGACTTATTTCGTTGGTATGATGAAACAAATAGCACAAATGGAAATTAAAGGCTGAGATTGCTTTGGGCTTTAACTCCTCACAACACAAAACACACAGAAGAACACTGGACATCTATTAAGGAGACGAGAGATGATATCAAGTAGGACCAAGTAGTTAGTAGTTTGATTTCTCAGTTTGTAATTTTTTCGGGATTTTTTAAAGCATTCTCTATTCATAGTTCTTAGAACACAACTTAATTACTTGTACTTTGTAACTTTTAGCTTGTACTTTACGATTTTAAGCAATAAAATTCAGTTTTAAGTTTCAAGTGTTTTTCATTTCAAAATTTAAGCTGTTTTGCTTTAATAAGCTCTTATAAGCTCATTTGAGCTTATACTTGTATTTTGTGTGTTAAAAACAAGCTATAACAACCCTTTGGTCTTTTGACTTTGTTGAGTCAAAAAATCACCAAGTCTTTTAGTAGCAGTTTTAAAAACCCAATGCCCTTTTTTTCTTAACAATTCAGCAAGTTTTTGTGTTTAAGAGTCAAAATGTTGGTGGCACAATCCAATAGTAGGGTACTCAATCTGTTTTAGCTTATCTTTTTAATTTGAGCTTATTTGACAGCTTTAAATAAGCTGTCAAATAAGCCCCTTGAGTTTAGCTTAAGTCTCCCCTGGTGCAAAGGAGTGACTTTAAGCCTTCTTTTCATAGCTTTTAAGAGTGCTTAAGCCCAATTACTTGGCTTATCTTGAGAGCTTATAAGCTATTGTATAAGCCCTCTAAGTTTCAGCTTCTAGGAAGCTTTTTAGATGGCTTAATTTTAAGCTCAAACTTGCCCTTTCACTGTTTTTAGCTTAGTTTAGTGTAGGGATTGCTTATTTTTTCACTTTGGCTTATTCAGCTTATGTAATAAGCTCTTTTGATTCCTAACAGCTTATTTTGATAAAGTTGATAGTTTTGTTTGCTTACTTCTCATTTTCTAGCTTATTTGTCCAAAACTTAAGCCATTTTAGCCTTTTAAGCTTGTTTTAAGCCTTTTGTCATTAAGCCCTTTTTCCTAGCTTATTAGTTTTAGCTTTTAGGCTCTTATAGCTTATCTAGGTTAGGTTTAGATAGTCCTTTTAGCTTTTTGTCCAAATCTTAGCTTAAAACGACCACAAGTCCAAATGTCTTAGCACTTTTCTAGCTTTAAGCCACTTTAAGCATTCTGTCGACTTTAAGCTTATTGACAGCTTTTCAGCAAAAGTTGTAGTTGACAAAGTTGTTAAGTCCCGAGCTCTAACAACTTTGACTTCACAAGTCTTTTCAAAAAAAATAAAAGGGGAAAGAAAAGAAGGAAACAGGGTAAGCAAGACTCGAACACGTACCCTCGATACGAATCCCCTTTATAACACACACTTCTACCTCTGCGACCTTGGGTCTTTTTCGTTAAAGACTAAGGGCTTTGGTTATTTATGTGAGTTTATGGGTATAAGTTTAAGCTGTAAACTGCTATTCGGGGGCTTATTCATTAAGCAATTTTTTGTTTCTCATTTTTCGTAGGCTTAATATAGTGTAAAGTATTTTTTGTAAAAATTTCAGAATTTTTCGAAATAGTTTAATATTTTTTATAATTTAATTTAGTTAAAAGTTTTAAAAATTCATAAAAAATACAAAAATTATCAAAAAAATATTTTTCTTTTTTAGTGTGTGTGTGTGTGTTAGAACAATGCAAGCACAAGCAAAGTTTAAAAATACTTTTTCTTTTATTTAATTACTAATGTATTAATACAATCTTTTATGTTGTTTAACCAACCCAAGGTCAAACAACGCAAGATGATGAAAAGATTTAGACATTTTGTTGGATGAGAGTTAATGTGTTAGAAATATTTTAGTGACGGGTTTTAACATATGATCTTAGGACATTATTTTTCCACACACTTGACAAACTATTTAACTCTCATTTATAAATGGGTTACTACACTCAAAATAATCTACAAGATGCTTATGTCACACTTGTAAATACAGCTATCTATGCCTAAAGGGAATGCACAAACAATTTCGCAACTTAACATAAGAAATCTAGCATAATTCCTATTAGGCGTAATCCGAAAAACTATTAACAAATAAATAGTGTACATGTCATTTATGTTTAGATAAATAAGTAGCTCAATTACAAGTGGCAATGCTCACTTAATAATATCTATTAACAAAATTATGATACAAGTAAATACACATAATCATTTAGCATGCACATAAAGATATTCGTCGTCGTTTTGTGTATTAAATACAACAATGTATACTTAGCTTGATTTTATTCGTAAATAAAATAAATTCTTCCCCGTTTTAAAAATTAATCAAGATCAATGTTTTGAAAATATAAATGTACCATTTTTCAAAGATACATCAACTAGAAATGGCCGACTCAAAGGAAAATGTAAAATACAAGTTTTAGGTTAAAACGAGACGTGACGTTTTGACCACTATGTAGTATTTAGCATTTCTGACTTATTTAAGTTTGAAATAAATTCTTGGAAGTTATTTTAAATAAAAGTAGACTCGATTATCTTTAAAATGGCAGGTGGCACGACTTCTACAGACTTACGATTGATTTTATATGATTTTTCGAAGTTTGCCAAAAACTGACGAAACAGACAGGCGGCCCCCATAAAGGTGACGGCCCCCAGATATATTTGGGGGCCACCCGAACATTTATGGGACCGCCACCAGTGACCCCAAAACACGTTTTTTGTTCAAAATCATTTGTAACTTAACTATAGAACATAGGACATTAAAAAGTTGTTCCAGCACAAAAATTTCGTATTTTAGACACCATTTCTACTCTTACGACTTAGACAAACATAAGTTGATGCTTCCAAGTTCTTTTGAGAAAATTTTCCTTCAAGCTAGTATACGAAGTATATTTAATAACAAAACTAGTACGAATCAAACAACAAAACACTTTTCATATTTAATCCCCCTTCATGGGTAATTTGATACATGAATCGTACTCTATTTTAAAAACCATTTGTTTTGAAAACTAAAGCGACGTGGCTCTGATACCAATTGTGGAAACCGTAAAGGGGGGGTGAATATGTTTTCATTTAAAAACTTTAAATCTTTTGTATCAATTACCCGATCAAGTTTGACGCAATATGAGAAGTGTCGATAATAGGTTTACAATAGCTAACGCATATTCTAACAATATAACCACACTCATAATATTTACTACAAAGAGCTACACAACCTTAACTAACAAGATCTACACAACCATCCACACAATCATGAGCACAATGCAAGTATAAAGGTAAAGTTATAAATGTAAAGAAACAAGTAAAGCGAAAGGTAAAAGAAAATGAAAACCGACACGGTGATTTATAGTGGTTCGATCACGAAGCTCCTCTTCGCCCTACTCCACTCCTCGAGTATCCAACTCGAGATTTATTTCACTAATCAACAAGCTCTCTTTCGGCAGAGAAAACCTTATACCAATGCTTACATTATTTTCAGACACTAAGCTAGATGTCGAGTCCTTCTTCGGGTACAACCAAACCCGTTATGTTTTATGGCCCAACATAACAAACCTTGTGTTTTATGGCCTAAACACATAAACCGGGTCGCTTACATTATTTTCTGACACTAAGCTAAATGTCGAGTTCTAATCTTAGCTAGAACCAATCTACCACTTCACCAATGTATTTTAAGGCCTAAAATACTAACCAACCCACAATCAACCTCATCTATATACACTCCATCATCTTGGGATTCTCCACACTACTAAAGATTGGAAGAAAGTGGCGACTTGATCGATATGTAACAAAAAAATGTTACAAATGGACTTAACTAGACTACATAATTCAGATCTTGAAAGATGACCCAAGGAAGTTCTCTCATTGCACATGAGCGGAACAAAGGAAAGATAGAAGATTGGATCACATTTATAACACAAGATATAAACTATGTTTGGATCAAAGACAAGATTTTAGAAGAGAAAGTACAATTAGAGAGAGAAAGGAATTTGAAAAATCTGTGCAAACAGGGTTAATTTTCTACAGGAGAGAGTGCAGTATTTATAGGCAAGGAAATCTAACGGTCAGCTGGTGGCGGTTGACGCTCTGATTTTTGTCCTTTTGTGGGGAAGGTTTATCTGGCTGAGCTGTATACAGTGTTTTTTTTTGGGGTGGGGGGGGGGGGAACTGAATTTAAAATTTGAATTTTAAATAAACATTATTTTTGTTTTTATTTAGCAAAACTATTTTGTGTATTTTGTAAAAAAATAGTTTTGTAGAAATGTGATGGATTAATAAGAAAAATTATTTTCTTGATCACTAATCATGTTTAATGATTTGTTTATCCATACCTTAAGTGATTTACGTCGGGTGTAAACCAATATACGTCTTGATGTAGACTTGAGACGTCGAGACATGTAGATGCAAGTATGCATTGATAATTTGTGATTACGAGTAACTTGCGCACTTTACGTTACGTATTACAAGTTACATGTTTTTCATCACCAAAACATAAAGAGATCGTATAGATTAAATATCATAATGTTTGCACTAACAAAGTTCAAAGATTCTATGATGAGATATAGATGGTAAATAAATAACGTATAATTTGTAATGATGGATACTTTATTAAGTTTTAATTCCTCATATCGGATTACCATTCATTTTTTTTGTTCTTTATTCACTCTATAAATATTTTACAATTATCTTAATAGATTAACCGTTACTATATTTATTCCTTAGATACTCACAAGGCAAGCCCGCCCATCGGGCGGGCTTTGCAACTAGTATATATATAGTAGGGATCCAAAGAGAAGTAAATTAAAATAAGAAGTGGTGAGAAAGTGACTAAAACCACACATTTAAGATATAACGACTTACACTAGATGCATTTCTATTCATTTAGATGCACCATTTTAAGTTTTAAAAGTTTATTTGATGTGTAGACGGTGTAAATTGATTTTCATGATTTCGGCACATGCAGAGGAACAAAAAATAAGAGAGATCATGAAATGCATCTAATATACGTATATGCATCTAATTAAAAGCTAGAAAACACATTATGATGCGTTATAATGCATCTAAGATTATAGAGATGCATCTAATTTAAGTCGGTGCATCTCGGATATGCGGTTATAGTTACTTCTTATCCTTCTTATTTAAAAAAAACTTCTCATTTGATCATAACTCTCTCTCTCTCTCTCTCTCTCTATATATATATATATATATATATATATATATATATATGAGGAAGGTTAAAATAAAAAGACAAATATTCATGAAAATGATAAAAAGAAATTTTTTTTTCAAAAAGTTCTCGAAAAATTCCAAAAAAATTCCATTAAATCAGGTATGTTGGTGCATAAAACTTTTGTAAAAGAAGTTTTTCTAATTTTGAATTTTTATACGCTTTTTTAATGCGCAAAAAAAGAAATTTTGATGCACAAAAAATTTTTGATGCACAAATTTTTCGACTTGTTATAGTTTGACG
>BQNB010063845.1:25000-35532 GCA_026074375.1 Tanacetum coccineum | reverse complement strand
TCTTTGTTTTTACTTTCTCTCTCTAAAATCTATTTTTCTTATTTTTGTGTTTTGGTGATGAAATGATATCCTAACAAAGTGCTTATGTGACATACATATATGTAATATATATGCTTACATCTTTCGCGTATATCGCACGTTTATTTATATAAGAGTTATTTATATAAATACCATAGCATTTCTTAAGACATTGTGAGTTGCACAATGGTCTCATTTACGCCTCAAACATTGTAGGTTACACAATGGTCTCATTTTACTTCTTAGACATTGTGAGTTGCACAATGGTCTCATTTCGTTCTCAGACATTGTAAGTTAAACAATGGTCTCTAAGAATATTATTTTCTTCATAACCTTATACAATATCGTATTACACGGAGGCCGTCATAATTTTGTTTACATGGAATTATGTATGAATCTAAGTATTACAAGTCTTGTATGGGCGAGACTTGTAATATGAGGATTGATATGATAATTGCTATGTTAACAAAGCCCGTCACAGTTCTGTTTACATGGGATCATGTATGAATCTAAGTATTAAAAGTCTTGTATGGGAGGGACTTGTAATAGGAGGATTTATATGATAATTGCTATGTTGACTGGTTCATCGAGACTTTTACCTTATTTACTCTAACCGAGTACTCATTAACTATCTTGAACTCTATGTTGATCTCGCCTGACAGTTTTACTCCCACCTTCCAAAGACGAGTTTTAAATCACTCGTCCCATACTCATTAGAGCACATGCATCGTCAATGATTATCGAATTTAAGTACTCAAAGCTATTTACGAATACAATGATTATCGAATTTTTGAATGACGATTTCAATCGTTGACTTTTAGGGTCTGGCTTGACTTATAAGAACGACCATCTAAAGCACGTTTTCATTATTCGGACTCTAAAGCAATTTGATGTGAAATGATATTCCTGACAACTTTTCAGTTTTGCCCGAGACCTGGAAACGAGCTGAAAAGGGCTAAAACAGCACCGCAAACATTTTTCGAACAATATACAACGCGGACACACAAAAACAATTAAATTTGTTTTTAATTATCAGTATTTATTTAATAAAAATATTAAATAAATTAGCCATCATTTTAATTAAAAGCGTTGCGGATAACGCGAATACTCGAGTTGAAATCCAATTTTATTTCGGACAAGACGAAACCGGTTCACAAAATGAATAACAGATATTTTATTAAATGTTATAAAATATTTATGAAACATTATCAAGTAAATACTCATTTTTATCAGAAAAATGATTCGGAAAACAATGGCGCAAGTTTCAAGAGTTGAATCATCCGTTAAGTCGCTCAAACGGGTCCCGAACCGCTTTCTATCAAAAGTTCATTAAAAAGTTACAAAATGAACCCTAGACTATGGGGTATTAACATTTCACATTATAAATTTTATTATATATATAAAATTTATATATAAAAATTTCATTTCCACCTCTAATAACACACACACACATATAAAACTCTCCCCTCTCCCATTATCCGGGCAGCCGCCAGCCACCGCCGGCCATCACCACGCCGCCGCCGGAAAACTTTTCCGGCGGGATTTTCCGATCAAAACCAAAAGTGGTCCTCCTCAACGGATCTACCCGATCCCCTACACCACTCTCCTCCACGCGCCACCTCCGCCACCCCACTGTCACCACCTCCATCTCCTTGCCACCGCCACCTTCATAGCACCAAGGGTGCGTTTGCTTCACGTGTAACAGCCACGAAGGGCGTGTTTGTTTTTAGTGGTGAAAACCACCATGAGGGTGGTTTGGTTCGGCTATATAAACGGCCACCATAGGGTGGGTTCGGTGGGCAGCCGCCACCATGGGGTGGGTCGGGTTGTGGGTTTGTTACCACCCGAAAATGGTGCGTCGGGTTGGTGGTATAAACCACAAGGGTGGGTGCGTTTGGTTTGTCTTATAACACCAAGGGGTGTTTGTTTGTTGGTTCGTGTCGGGTTGGTTTGCGTAGGATTGTTACAAAAGAAAAGGGGACGAGGGATGCTTGTGTTGGCTGTCGAAACAGCCGGGGTGTCGGGTTAGGCTCGGGGACAGCCGGGGTTGACGGGCTAGGCTGCGGGGACAGCCGGGGAGTCGTGTATGGCTCGGGACAGCCGGGGGGAAAGGGTTGTTTGGTTGGGTTTGCAACGCAGCGGGTGCGTTGGGTTTGTGGTTCACCACCGACGCGGGCGTGTTGGTTCGGGACAGCAGCTAGGCTGCGTTGGGTTTATGGGTTGAGAGCCCCGAAGGGCGTCTGGTTGTGGGTTAACACCCCAAAGGGGTGCTTGTTTGGCTGTTAAACAGCCCACGAAGGGGCTGTTGGGTTCTTATCAAAAAGGGTGCATTTGGGTTTAGCATGAACCACCAGGTAGGGTGCGTTTGGTTTTCGTACCCACAGCAAGGGCTGCGTTTGGCTTGTATTCCCATCAAAGAGGGTGCGTTTGTTTGATGAAACTCAGCAAGGGTGCGTTGGGTTTCGAGACAGCCACCCACAGAGGGTGCGTTTGGCTCAATAGAAAACGTAAGGGGATGTTTGTATCTGGGTTTTGACAATGGTAGGGGGCGCGTTTGGTTGTAACAGCCAACACCAAAGGGTGCGTTTGGCTGTATAAATACGAAAGGGTACGTTTGGTTTAGTGGAAACACCATAGAGGTACATTTGGTTGTCGATTAAGCACCAAGAAGGTGCGTTTGGTTTGGCAAATCTGCTAATAGGGCTGTTTGGGTTAACAGCAAGGCTGTAAGGGTGCGTTTGGAATAAATGAAATGCACTAAGGGTGCGTTTGGTTGTGCAGAAACTCCATAAGGGAGCGTTTGGCTGTGCAGAAACTCCATAAAGGAGTGTTTGGGATAGCAGGAAACCCCAAACAGGGGTTGTTTTGGGACAGCAGCGCGCGTTTAGAAACGTTGGTTTGCAGTGAAACCTACAAGGTAATTTGTTGGTGTTGGGTTTGAGATTAGTTGTAATTCTGCTTTCGCAGGTTTGTGGATTTTATGTGTAATCTATCATACTACTCACGTACCGTCTCAGATAAGCAGATGTCTGGTCTCTGTGTGGGAGCACGCATATATATGTGGTCACTGTTTAATATGAGTTATTCATGAGTACTATTTGTTTTAAGAATATAGTTAGACTCTTTCGCGTGCTTATGAGATAACTGACAGTTTGCGATGGTTTTAAAGTATGAGTATATTGGGTGGATTGTAGAAAAGGGAATAATAGTCGTTTTGAGTTTTAGAGTAAAGAAGGGAAATTTGTTTTATAGTTAACTTACGGAATAATAAGGGCATGGCAGAAAGAATGTTCCATTAGAAATAGATATGTGTAAAGTTTATTCTTATTAGTTTTTGGATACAAACGTTACCTATTCGGTCTTTGTGCATGAAAGGTAAAGATTAAATATTATTAGGAGCCTGAAGAAGTTGGTTGTTTGTACGTGTTGGGTTAGAGCTATAGTGTCGGTTGACTTAGATAATTTTTAATTTCAACTCGTCTATTACATCAGGGACAACAACACGCAATATATTACTAAATTTAGAAAATGTTTTATTTTTATTAGTGTAGTTCATCGGCTAGAATAACTGAGAGTAGTCATACCTTTGAGTACGCGTGACTTTAGAAACACCGTTTAGGCTTTATATGTGAAAACTTTTTAAGAGAAGAACTCGTTTAATCGAGTTTTTCGTTGTTATTGGATGTCATGACAGATGAATTGAGCGTAGATACGTTATCAGAGAAGCTATCAGACGACAAGCACACAGAAAGACAATTGTATGTTATTTGTGTGTGTTGTTTTATAATAAAATTGGGCGCGACTGTTTCTGCTGTTCGCTCTGAATACGTGTCTAAGTGCCGCAATAGGTTGGTTGAAGATTATACTTGTAGCTCACAACGTTTATTATAATAATAATGACTTAGCAAGGCATACTATGGCTTCTATAATTAATCTTTTAATTTTCTGGTCGTTATTATATTATTTTCAAAATAAATGATGTAGTATAACTGTGTTGTAAGAAGTTTGGTCTTGTCTAATAAATGGTAACCTATATGTATGGTATAAGTGTAGTGTATTTACCAATACTATGTTATATAATTGACTCCATACCATTATTTGGAGTTATTTACCAACCACCACCAAAAGTAGCTCTCGCACGGTCAAACTGCCACTCGGAACTAAATCTTTTATCATGGGTCGCGTAGACTAAAATCATCCATTGCAGGTTAACTTAGAATAATTCATTATTCCTAATCTAGTGGGATTTATATCGTTATAGATAAACGACAACTTTCTCCGGATCAAGCGTTTCGTCTTCCGTTGTTTGTGCATAATTAGATGCCTATCTGTCTTCGTTCTGCAACATCAAGGTGAGTTTATAGCCCCACGTTTTAATGGTTCTTTACATATATTTTTGGGGTTGATGAACATGTCTTGTTTACAAAGGCATTTCTTGGTTGTTTACATGTTTGGTTTAAATACTTTTTTATATATTCGCGTGGAGATACAATATTGGTTTAGTTTTTGAACTGTAAGGGCATACTATACTTTGATGAATTATGGATTAACTTAGGTTACATGAACTGTAATTCACGTGCGAGGGTTGGTGAGCGCGATGTTATAAGATTGATCTATTTGGGATTTGACAATCCCCGTGGGTGACTAGATATCACCCGGGACGAAGTTATACCCTTGTCGGATTACGATTGGATTGGGCCTGCAGGGGCAACAATCAATTTACTTATTAGTGCAGGGTGTCCTTGGAGGGGACGGCCTGGTAACGGGGGTAACATATCTTTTATTATTGCCCGGGTGTTCCTTAGAGGGTGGACCCGTAATGGGGGAACATATTCTTTTATTTTGCCCGGGTGTTCCTGGAAGGAACACCTACGATGAGTATACTCTTATTGTGCCTTGAATAAAGTGGCATACATGCAAGTCTACGTCACAGTTCATGAACTTAGAGTAATGGTAATCATGGTTTTATACACACTTGAATAAAGTGGCAATACATACTTGGATATTTGTGATCCAAATAAACCTTTGATTCGTACATTTTGGGACTATTTGGGATAGAATATGTCTTGCATATTTTACAGCTAAGTGTTTTTCTAAATCATACATACATTTTGGAAGGAATTTAGGATTTTAAATGGTCACACAATTATTTTATGATACTGTAGGGAGACAGTAGTCATTAAACGTTTTTATATGACACTGTAATGATACAGTGGGCAGATACATTTATTGGAACTAACATTTATATTTACAGAAACCTATGAAACTCACAAACTTTAATGTGACATTTTAAGCATGTTTTTCTCTGGTGAATAGATCTTGGATTATCTTGATGTGCATTGGAGTCTTTTCATTTCAAGTTTTTCATGGTGATTGCATTTATGGGACAAACTATTATGTTGGATTTCAGAAAATCAAACGAGATTGGTTTTACAAAACGACACAATTTAGAGGTCGTTCTCGTGTATCTAGCGTGTGTTTATGAGAGTAGAACCCCAAGTGGTATTCGCTTGCGTTGTCATATTTTTGGGGGTGTTACAATTTTTTAATAGGTAATATATACAGAATATATTACACACCTTAGGTTTACCTTTGAATTAATTATTTAACCAACCACCAAACTATTACAACTTTAAATCTAAATCTTTTATCAACGTGTCACGTTGACGTTAACTCATTTTTTGTTTGTTCACATCGGGGGGGGAAACCAAGTACATTATGCTAGGATATATCCTAAACCTAGGATCTCCTTTTATAGAACACAAGAAGTCCTTTACAAAGATAACTACCTATCTTTTAGGATCCGTTACCAGCATCCCATAATAATCTCCATGCATACTTATCTCCAAGTCAGCATCTTTGACCATCAACATTATTAACTCTTTCTCCTAGCAGTATTAACTAACACCAGCAGTACTAAGTTTGTACTGGCAATACTAACTTCATTAGTACTGTTAGTTGTACCTTGGCAGTATTAAATCTTGTGAAGATTTATTCCTAACATTAGCTTTCTAAGTGCTTACTTCATTGCATTGCGTGAGGACACGGCAATGTCTTAGTATGGGGGATTTTGGTATGCGTTTAATTACACATACATTTCACCATTAAAATCGGACGTAAATGACCCAAAACGTACCAAAAATACATTGTATTTGTATGTTTTCACTTATATTGTGAAGGTAACGGATATCCAACAAAAGGACGAAAAATCAAGCAAAAACAGACAAAACTGAGCACGGAATGGAAAAGCGTGGAAAAGCCAAAGTCAAATCGAAGCCAAAGTCAACCCCGACAAAGTTAAAGCCAAGAAGTCATAAAGTCAAAGAAAATACAACTTTAGGGACCAAATTTGCCAAATCCTAAAGTTGTATAACAAGGATAAATACTACAAGGACTGAAGTTGTAATTATGCCATATATAACTTTAGGGGGCCATTTCTGCCAAACCCCTAAAGTTATATAACAAAAGGACTATGCATGTAATAGCCCTTATAACCTTGGAGGGCTAATTCTGCCAATTCCCTTTTAACTTTGTACCTAAAGGACAAATTGTGCAAAATACCCATATAACATGAGGGACTCATTTTGCCAAATCCCCAAACTCACCATCAAACAGACATACACCTATTTTTCCCGCCCTACTGTTCACTATCCCTGTCCCCCCCCCTTCCTCGACCACTGTTCATATCCAAACAAAAACTCATTAAAACTCACCCCCACCTCACAAAAGGACAAATGACACCATGGCAATCCTCCCTCACCCCATTGGATATGAAAAAGAAGGGCTATGATTACTCGGATTGGGCTCAAAGGCAATTTGATGGCTAGGATGAACTTGGGGCTTACTCTCACACAACAAACACACTCTCAATCTGTCTCAGCAAAGAAACACAGCAGAAGAGGACAAAAGACCAAGATGCCAAGACCATAGGTCGTTTCTATATAATAGGTTGTCTTGTAAGCCATTTGGCTATCTAGTTTTTAGTAACTTAGTTTTCACCTAGTTAGTTTAATCCAGCAAATTTAGTTTTTAATTTTCCTTGTAATGTTTTCAAGTTAATGAAATTTAAATTTTCTTAAAATCTGTTTTAAGTTCTTATTCTCTTCAAGTGTTCACTTATGTTTCATAAGCTAATATAAGCTCTCATTTAAGCCACTTTGTAACCTGTTTAAAAAAAATGACTCAATATAAACTGTTAAGAAAAACACAAAAAAATCCTCCCCTCAAAAGTACCTCAGCTTAAACTGGATGATAAGCTAATTGTGGAAGAGCTTATAGACCTACTAGCTTGTCTTTTTGACAAGCTAGAGCTTGTAGAATTGATTATTGCCCTGTTTTGAGCAAGGGTCCTTGTAAGTTCTCATTTTCTATTCTTTAAGCTTTTTACTGTATTAGGGCTCATTATTGCTTATTATCTGCTTTTAGTTGCTTATTTGTGCTTATCTATGGTAGTTTTATGCTTGTGATCTTTGTTTAGTATCCATCTGTCCCTTATTTAAGTTTGAATGCAAAAACTGTCTTTTAAATGCTTGAATCTGCTTGTTTTCTTATTGCTTATTGTGGTGCTTATTATTGTGATCTTTTTGTTTTATATAGCTTAATACTAGTTGTTTATTATCTGTCTTGAAAATTTTAAGCTTAAATCTCTGAAAATTTGCTTTAAAATGGATTTTTATTTTTAAAGGGGTGTTTGGGTGAAGGGAACAAAACGGGTCAAACTGAGTCAAAACAGTCTTAGAAAACATTTGGTTCATTTGATTACCTTTTTTCAAGCCTTTTTGAGTTAGTCTAAATCTGTTTTAAAAAAAAAACATTTTTAGTCTATTAGCAGTTTTTATGTTTTCTTAAAAAGTCCTTTGGAACTGTTTTGACAAAACAGCTTCATAAGTACTAATTGGGTTAAGCTTTCAAACTGGCTTGTAGAGTATTTATTTTTGTGTCATTTTTATGTCCTAATGCATTAGAGTAAAGATCTTTTGTTTGCCTTGTGTCTAAAAAAAACTGTCAATTAGTTGTCAAGTCATTTCTTTAGTTTTAAAACCTCTTTTTTCATTCCTAGATATCAGATCTTAAATCTTGTTTCTAGCTTCTAATTTTTGGTACACAAACTCATTTGGAGCTTGTGTCCATCTGTTTTTAGATAACTTTTCATTTTAAGCTTATTTGTTGGCTTATTTATAAGCCTACTTTTTGTCCCTTTAAAACTGTCAACAAGGTGCCCTGGTGCAAAAGCCCAAGTTGACACCCCTTTTTCTTGCTTATTTGTAGTAAAACCTTAGTATTTTTTTTTCTTTTCTAGAAATACCATAAGCTTTTCTTTAAACCTTTATAAGCATTAAGCCCCTAGATTCCTTTAGCTGCTTATTTTTAAGCCCCAAAGTGGCCCATTAGGACTGTTTGCCTGCAGATTTGGACCCATAGCTTATTTAGTATTTTTTTTTGCTTTTTTGTCTATTCTTATTAGCTTATCTTTGCTCTTGTAGCTTATTAGGTTAGGTTAGCCTTATGCCTTAGCTTAGTTCCCATTTCCATTGGCTTATTTTGCCCCTTTAAGTAGCTAGTAGTTAAGCACTCTTTTGCCTTAGTTTAATATAGTGTAGTCTGCCTTGTAAGTTGCTTATTTTCTTGCTTGTTTGCTTATTTCTTTAACTTGTTTTTATCTTACTTTGGCTTATTTAGTATAGTTAATAATCTGCCTATGCTTACTTTTCATTCTGCTTAGCTTATTAGCCTTTTAAGCCAACAGTTTAGCTTAATGAGCTCTTAGAGTAAATTTAGCAAACTGTCACCTTATTCCGTGCTTATTTGTCAGTTATAAATTTTTTTGTCTTTTTTAAAGTTGCTTATTTTTAGCTTGTTTAAAAAGTTGTAACAAAATATGAAAAACAAAAACATTGGGATTAAGGGAAGCCCCAAGTGAGCAGGGCTCGAACTTGGGACCTTAACCCCAATCTACCAACGTTTTATAACACTCACTACCGGTATACTACAATAGCTCATCCGGTAGTGAGTTGTACAATTTATTATATAAAGGCTATTTAGCCCATTAAGCCCATAAGCTGTTTTCAGCTTATTTTGGCTTATTTATAAGCCCATTTTTCTAGCTTTTATTTTTCCTAAATCCAGTACACCTTAATCCACTTTTTTGTATTTTTTCACATTTTTCCAATATTGTTTACTATTTTTTATCATTTATTTTCTTTAAAACTGTTTTTTATTATAATAAATTAAATAAAAATCAAAAAAATATTTTTCTTTTTTAGAAAATTTTATTTTATCATTTTACATCTAGAAAAAATAGAAAAACTTTCGTAGGGTCATTTTTGCAAAATTTCGTTTTTTATAGAGCGGGATTCGTTCCCGTGCTCGTTTTTCGTATTTTCTAGCTCAATTTAGCTCCGTTTTCGTTTTAGTTTTCTTTAAACTTCCTTTTTAGTCAATTTAAGTCTATTAAAAGTGAAAAAATCAATTTAGGCTTAATTTTGAAAAATTAGGGTTTTTAATGTGTCGTTTTAGCTTCCCGTTTCCATTTTTAGTATAATTTGTGTAATTTTCTCATTTTTAGTGTAGATTGCTTTATTTTTCCTGTAGATTTAGAAATCCAATCCAAATCTTTTTCTATTCAATCATCAAATGTCAATCCAACTATCGACTTTCCAATTCACTCTTCATTGGGGATGGTTTCATTGATTTAATGGATTTTGATCCTTGTAAGTTCCGGTTTCATTGATTTTTTCTGGATTTTGATCCTTTATATATAATTATAAGTATATATATATATATATATATATATATATATATATATATTTATAAAAGGGTTAATTAAAAAGTTGAATCAATTTTTGGCGTCGTTGCCGGGGAGGAGTGAAAGCGTTTGTCGTTTCGAAGTTTGATTATTTATGCTTGAAGTTTGTGAATATTTACTTTTTAATCTAAAAAAACAAAAAAAAACAAAAAAGATAAAAACATTGTCTTTAATTATCAATAAAAATCACAAGTTAGTAAAAGAACACCAAACATATAATACTTTCAATTCAACTGAAGTATTATCCATCAATAAGTTCCCGAACCAAAGAATCAAAAACTTACCTTTTGTGTCACTTGCGAGGTACGGTTCACCTTTTGAAAGATAAACAAACTCAAAGAGGGGTATAAGGCGGGTTGTTCCTAGGAACTACGACCCTAAAGGAAAAAGGTTTTTAATAGCTTCGCGCTTTCCTATTCCTCCGCTCCTTTGTGCGTTTTTCTTTTCGAAGAGTTACCGAGAAGCTTGTTGATTATTAGGTTAAAGTTGTCTTATTTCGTTGTCCGTTATTAAAATAAATTGTGAATTCATTTTTGATAAACCAAAAAGAACAAAAAAATTAGTGTAAATTTTCTTTTTATATTTTAGTGCATGCGCACTCGTTCTCAATCCCGTAATCTTAACCGTCAACAACAACAAGCCCTCGCCGATTTTGTTAACCATTAATCTTGAAGAACCATTGAAAATCAAGCTCCTCTCCCCGTAGTTA
>BQNB010063845.1:0-15000 GCA_026074375.1 Tanacetum coccineum | reverse complement strand
CTTGTTTAAAACCTTTTATGAATCACCTTTTAAACAATTTTCACTTTTCTCAACATTTAATCTCATGGAAACACATTAATGGCAATCATTGCAACTTTGCAACTTTTAGGCTCATTGAAATAGGCTACTCCCGATTAATAGAGCACAAAAGAGGAAAATTCGTCATCCTTGAACTTTTCAACTAGACTAAACAAGAGCTTATAAACAAGTATCATTGTCATATAATCCAAATGATTAAGCCTTATACTTACAACTTGTGAACTTTCACTCCCAGGAATAAATTACATGATTACGATGTGTGCACTCTTTTAATCTCAGCCATAGATCCAATTAACTTTTCTTAGTTGAAATCATCTATGCTTTAACAAGAAAGCCTTGTGACTCAAATGTTAATAACAAGATAAACTCGACTCAAAGCTAAAAGAGATATAGAAAACAAAACTTATAAATAGATTGCAAAAAGGAAATATTTAACCATTTCATTTTATTTTCCATTACTATAATTAATTTTTTTTCTTTTGCAATGTAGAATGTTTGTTCATGAGTTCTAACCCTACTTAAGCTTTTCTCCCAAATAGGAAATCGCAACAACAACCGGTGTTCATATTCGAACCCCCAACTCCGCTGCTAACGTTTTGGTTATCGCGACAACTACCTTTTCCTACAAAGCCTAGAGATCCAAAGTCCCTTAGTTTGCAATCATTACCTATGCCGCGCTCCCTAGTGTGAATGCCTATCTAACCTTGATCCTACGCAGATAGTGTTTAATCCTTAGTTGGGAAAAAAAAACCCCATCCGAGTCATTCTCTCACATGGATACGCCAACGATTAAAAACTATATAAAGCCTTTATTATTCTATTTGTGCGAATGCTTCATATAGGCAACGGAAAATAATGCTTTTGCATTAGAAATGCTTCATTTGGCATTCTTTATTATAATTATCTTTTTGATGAATGGAAAATTTCACTTTAGAAAATCACGTTATAAATTTGAAGCCAAGAAGATCATACATTATTCTTACATATTAAAATGAAATTCTTTTTCAAAGATGTAAGACGTTTTCTAAAGACATTTGTTGACTTAGCTAAATAAAAAGAGCACGTAGATTACGTGGTGCTAAGATGCTTATGGGATAAAAAGACACAAATCATTCATATAAGCTTTATGGTTTTCCAAATAAACCTGCTCAAACAAATACACTTATATTTTAACTACATCATTACTTGTTCCTCACATTTTAAAATCCAAAGCAATAGGATTTGTGAAAGCAATAGCCCTACTAAAGGATAGGTTAAATAACTACACTAGGGCATTCTTTTCACCCGGTCAAGCAAAATTAACTCCTATATCTCTCCAACGACTACCAAAAAGTGGTGTTTTCTCAAACTAAAGCTTCTTTTGAGCTTTTCTTGTAAGCAAAAATTTAAATTTTTCACTTTTCATAAAAAAAAGGTAATTCAAAAGATTTCAACAAGGTTGCGTGAATGCAAGTCCAATAATCGAAGATAATCCTTCCCCAAACTAACAATGAAAACTTTGTCCTCAAAGTTTTAAAAATAAGGGTCAAAAGGATCTTTAATAAAAATTCTATGGCCATGCCAAAATGAATAGATGTTTAGTTCGAAAAGTCAAAGATAAGAGACTTTTCCTATATACATTGAAGAAAGATTGGAGACCATCAATGGAAATTTGTAGGAATTGCTTTAGCTCCGTTCCATAATTTGAACCATGAAGCTCCAAAATCCGGAACCTAGACAAAAATCACAAACAACCACAAGATACGAAAAAAAAAAACAAAACAAGCTTCCTCTCTTATTTACATTAGTTAGACTCAAAACATCACTAAAACGGAGCTTAGTTTTTGTTAACCGAGTACAAGCTATACTCCTCCCGAATTAATTTGTCCTTTGGGAAGCAAAGAAATAGAAAAAAAATAAAAAGAAAATAAAAGATAAGCATGGGTGCCTCCCCGAAGCCTGTTTATTATAAGTCCCTTCGCTTGACTTTTCCCCAACTAGGATCCAATTATGAGGATAATAGCAATGGTGAAGAAATTCTAAGAGGTAAAAACCTCCCCAAACTAGATATGAAAGAAATACCGTAGCATTTTTGATTCCGGGTTCAACAAACTTTTGAGAAAAGATTTTCAAGATTGAAAATGTGAACCCGAAAAATGCTTTAGTAACATGAAAGTTCATTAAGGGTGGGTGGAGTGGGTCAAAAACATCAAGAGTCAAAAGAGCTTTAGATGGAGCTAACTCTTTTGAACTCTTATCTATGAAAGCATCCTTTCAACTAATACCCGGTATTAAAAATCTTATCCTCATATGATTTATTGAGAATCAAAACATCACCTACATAGAAAAACCAAATCATTCCTTCAATATGACTTGACCCACCGTTCAATTCATCACTGAAACTCTGAAAAAACATTTGGAACCTTGATGTCAAAAACTTTGGTTTTATCACTATCAACATTCATTCTTTCAAAATCCTCTCCATACAAAATTCTTTTCCACTCATCATTGTTAGAATCTATCTCAAAGAGATCATCATCATCATCAAAATCATCCTTTGGTAGAGACTCAATTGAGGGTTCAGAATTCACTTTCGGAGAAATTTGTTTAGATACCTTAATAGAAATGATTTCCTCATCATCTTCAAAAAGAGGGTTCAAATAACTCTTAAGAGTTTCCTCATGAACCTCCTCCTTAAGAATTGACTCGTCATTTCTAGAGGGAAAATCATCTTTTTTCTCAAAGAGGGGGTTTGAAAAAGTCTTAAAGCTTTGGAAATCATCAGAAAGAGGAAAATCACAATCTTCTCCAATTTTGGACTCTCTTGGGATTGGAATGAGAATCTCTTTGTTTAATTCTTTGTTTTGAATAAAATTAAGATCCTCATTCCCCATTTTGAAAGAGTCCTCAAAATTATTGTTTTTGAAAAGATTTGAAATTGCACTTATTGGAAGCTTTTTAAGAGAATGAGAAAAACTTTTCCTTGGTTAGTGATTTTTAAACTTATCTAAAAAACAAATCCCATTGTCCTTCGTAGCGATGGGTCAGAAAGTCCCTTAAGTTCTCTTCGTTGTTTAATAATGTCACCCAGAAGAGATTCAAAACTCGTCACCAATAGTAGAATGTTGTAAATCATCATTACTCTCAGTTCACACCCATCTATGCGACCCGGTCATCATAAACATCCATCCATGTGATTGACTCTTTGTCTTGACTACCATCTGGTTTAAAAACTATTCTTATCATACCTCCCCTTAGACTAGCTCTTCCCCGTAACATCAATTAAAACCTGCGGTTCTTAAGAAGGTCTACAGTATCAAGGAACACGAAGGGGTTCTGTCACCAAAGTTCTAAGATCCCAAAATCGGACTGGAGAAGTGAGAATTTTCCGACCTTTACGAACACATTTTCGGCTATCCCAAGGGGTTTAGAAATTGTTCGGTCGGCTAATTCTAGAACCATTCTAGTAACTTGTCAGTCAGGAGTCCAATTTCTCCAAAAAGCCAAGGGGCATGAGATTAATACTTGCCCCTATATCCGCTAGTGCCAAGTAATTATCAAACTCCCCAAAATCACAAGGAATGAGAAATCGTCCCGGTCACCAAGCTTTTCGGGAAGCTTTTGGAGAATGACCGCAGGAACAATTAGCATTCATTGGTGTCTATGCTATCGCCTTCAACTTTCTTTGTTTTTGACAACAAGCTTATTAACACATCTTTTGATACTAGCATTAAAATCAAAGCATCTGCTAAAGTAATGTCCACATGAATCTTTTTGAACATTTCCCAAAACTTTTGTATTTGCACTTTATCATTTTCACCTTTCTTTTCACGCTCTACCCTAGAAGGATATGGAAGTTTGGTCTCTTTAGAAGATTCTTTTGATGGTGGAGAATTATCAACTTGAGCAGAAGAAGGCTCAGGAGAAATTGGACTGCTCACCGAGGCTTTAACCGATCTGAGAATTATTATGGATAACCGGAGGTTGGATGTCTTGGGTGCTCGGTAGCACCTTATCCTTGGTCACCTCGGTTTCCTTCTCAGTCAAAGGTTCATTCTCATCATAGAGAGGAGGTGGAATTGGTGGCACCGGTGTGTAAGAAAGTCCGCTTCGAGTCGTAATGGCTCTAGCTTCACACCTTGGGTTTGTGATGGTATTACTGGGTAAAGTTCCTGAACTTGATGTATTGTTATTTCCCATTTGATTTTGAAACATGTTAAGCATCATATTTTGAAAATTCCTTTGCTCATTTTGAAAATCTTGTTGCTCCTTTTTGAACTCATTCAAATTCTTTTGCAAATTATTCAAATTAGCATCATTCGCTTTTGTGTAGGCCTCAAACCTTGAATAAGCAACCGGAGCTTGTGTACTCGGGACTTGATAAGCTTGAGCTTGTTGTGATAAGCCCGAGTTAGCTCCATGGTTAACTTGATTGGTTTGGTTCACATTTCTCATCCCATTGTACCCTTGATTCCCATTGTAACCTTGGTTAGGTCTAGAAGCTTGTGGATTGGGTTGATTGAAGCCTGGTGGTCTTATTTGGTTTGCCAAGTTGGGAGTTCGGTACCCGGAATTTCCATTTTGAACAAAATTACCAACCGATGCGGTTTGTTGAAATTGTTGGAAATTATCATGATAAACCGGGTACTCATAACCTCCTCTAGTCATTGGGCACACATTAAAACTATGATTGTTACCACAAGTGGTACACCTTTCCTCAACTGCTTTGACGGGTGCAGGAGTAGTAACAACTAAAGCTTTCATTTCATTCAACATTTTGTTCATCTTGATAGTCATCTTATCTTCGAGAGAAGCGGCTATTTGTTGCATATCGAAAGAATTATTGGAAGAAAAAAGGGAAGGAGATGGAAGATGAAGAATTAGAAAGAGGAGCATCCGTACTCACTCTTGAATCATTAGCACGACTTCTAGAATAACGAACTTTTGACTTGCTTTCAATAATCGCTAAACCTTCTTGAGGCATCTTGTCTAAGAAATTGCCACCTGCTGCAGAATCTAAGGCATCTTGATCGTTTGAATTCAAAGAGTTGTAAAGTTATCGATTTGGTTGAAGTCCGAAAAGCCTAATGGCGACGGACAATGACGAATGGAGTCCTTAAAAACGTTCCATGCTTCATTAAAGGCTTCGTTTGGTTTTGGTAAAAGTGTTATTTATCCCAACCGATATAAAGTGGTTTTTAAAGTGGGAAAGGTATTGTTAGAGTTTTGAAACAATGTCGTCCCATGTGAGAATTGATCTAGTAGGTTCCTTAGTCTAACCAATCTCGGGCTTCACCGTGCTAGAGAAAAAGGTGGAAAAGCAAAAGCTTAACCCGAAGTGTTTCGGAACTTCTGTATGCTCTAAACGTTTGAAGGACCTTATTCAAAAAGATCGAAGGTGATTAGTGGGATCTTGTCTACCCTTAAACTAATGCTTTGCACAAGATTGGATTAATGATGCGTTAAGCACGAGAATTTAAATAGCATTGAGATTCGTGGAACAACGTATAGCATCTTCATACCCTCGATGGGTGCTTTGTAACATTTGGGCCATTGTTCGATAGTAGGCCCGTGGAATCGGATCCAAAATGAGAGGGAATTGCCTCTTGTCCTGTGTCCGTAGATCGTCGACAATTAACGACGTTCTTGGAAACGTGTAATTCCAGGGAGGAAGCGAGTGCGCATGCACTAGTGAAAATAAGAAAAGAAAGTAAATTTGATATTAAGAAATTCTTATTGGGGAATTACCATTTTTGTTTTATTAAACGAAAACAAAAATATTTTGGTAATCGCTTATTACAAGCTTTCACGATAAGTCTCACAGAATACGCACAAGTTGAGCGGAAAAGCTTATCGAGCCGCTAAATGGACTAACATAGAGAGTAGCTATCACTTTACCTAAACCACCTTATATTTTTAAACTAAAGTCGTCGTACTCGCAGTACTTCACGATTTGTTTTTTTGTTTATTGGAATGTTTAAGATGGTATCTAGTAACCAAATGATTATTAATTTTTTTTTTGTTTTAACTTAATTCGATAGTAATCAAATAATGAATTTTTTATATTTTTATAGAAAAATGCAAAATAACTTCCAAAGGAAGGATCGTCAAACTCTACTTCACGAATAGTTCCTTCATACCGTTTCACGACTTCCCCGGCAGCGGCGCCAAAATTTGGTTGAAGCAAATTTAATACACACGTAGTATTAATCCCGTAAGAATTCTTTCCAAAATACTTCTCAAACAAGAGAAATATAAGGTAAAAATCTCACTAAAGAAAACACAATTTGTATATTTTTTATCCGGGAAGTAACATGTTCGCCTCGAGGTCGTGAGAGTCACAAACAGAATCGTGAATTGAGAATTTAGGAATAATTCGGATTCGAGTTTAGAATTATAAGGGATTTTTGAATTTTGATTATACTACAAATGTAATAGCAAGAATTAAAGAAACAATTAACTAACTTGAAATTTAAATGCACAAAACGTAAAAACGCGAGCTAAAACTGGAATTTAAAATCTAAGGAACAACTTTTAACAAATTTTATACCTAAAAATCACAAATTTAAAATGAAAATTTTAGGAAAAAGAATTGGAATTTTTTAACTATTTTTGTATTTTTTATGAATTTTAAGTTGCGATGAATTAATCAAAAATGAAACTTTTTCTAAAAATTATCAACAAAGTTTCTTTATTTTTCAAAAATACTAGATTTAAAAAGAAAATTATTGCAAAAAGAATTAAAAATTTTCAACTATTTTTCTATTTTTTATGATTTTTATAAGAAAAAGAAATTAACTAAAATCTATTTTAATTCCTAGAAAAATACAAATGAGTTATTTACCCACTTTTAATGGAGAAAGAATAATTGAAAAATGGATTTAAACGCTAAAAAGGTGCAGAAATCTTATAGAACAAAAAGCCCCAATTTTTATGATCTAATTGAGCCCTAATTTTTGCAATTAAAACAAAAACCCTAATTTTATAAAAACTATTTTCTAAAATATTAAATCTAATTATTAACCTAGAAAATACAGGGTAGAAAGTGCTAAAAAGGAAAATAGAAGGTAGGCGGGCAAACTGTCTAGAATTTACACTTCAGTGAAAATGAATAACCCTAAACTATCATTTATATACCAAACAGACCCTACGACCTAGCTTATTTTTGGCTTATTAAAAATTGCTTTTCAGCAAAAACTCAAAACTACAAACTTGAAGAACAACTTATTCCTAACAACTTTAACAAAAGCACTTTGCACTTTTATCCACAGAATAAGCTAGAAAATAAGCACTTATAAACTGTTCACAGAAAGTGCTTATTTAAAGAGCTTTTTGAATTTTGGCCGTATAATTGCTTTATTGAGCTTGATAAAAAAAGGAAACTAAAGAGAGCTATTTGTAAAATAAGATGTGTACTAAAGCTAAGTTTTAACAAATTTTATCAAGAAAAATGATCTTAAAATGGGCAAGTTCAATCTAAAACTGAAATGAGCTTTGACAGCAATCCTAATGTTGCTGATGCATTTGACCTAGGGGTTTATTTCAGGCTAAAAACTCTTCTACTATCTAGCTTCTTGTTGTTAAACCTGCATTAACCAAGTTTAGACTATAAAATTCCTTAGAACACTAATAACCTAAAGCAACTTTGAGCTTATCCCTGCCCTGGTGCTGGCAAAAGATTTTAAACTATAAACTTTGTAAAACTAGACTTTAATCTTTAAAACCTGTTTTAACCTTGATATTAAGAACTAATACATATATGTAAAAAGATTTGACAGTATTTCTTTGACTTTAAGAGTCGAAGAAAGCTTAATCCAAACACTACCTTATTGAAAGCTGTCAAACTTATTTGCACTTCAAATCTATTTAACACTAAAACTTTTAAAACATTTTATCTACTCTTGCTAAAAATAACCTAATAAAGCTATTTAAGCTATAAAAGTAATAGCTTATTAGTAGGAAATAAGCACTTACTCTACTAGCTTATACTAATAACAATGACAGAATTTAAGGACTTAAAGCTAAAAATGACTTTAACTAAAAACAGCTTAAAGCTAACACTCCTATAGGCTAATGAAGCTAAATGAGACAGGATTATTATGAAAATTTAAAAGAATTAAGCAATTGGAAATAAGCTATGAATTGGCTCAAATGAAATATAGAAAGTTAACCTGTGGTTGAAGAGTCTTCACACTTAAGCTATCCAAGTGAAGAAGCTTAAGTGTTCCTAAATGGCACCTTGCCTCTAAACCAGCTTAAAAGCTTAATAAGCTTCTAAGAGCTTATTCCTCCTTATATCTTCAAAGTACACTCAAAACACTCAAGTAATCATAATGTTTTGATGTAAATGATGAAAGTAAGTAAAGGAATGACTGGAAACAAGTTTTAACTAGCTTTTGAGCTTATGAACAGTAATAAGCTCGAATGAGCTTATTAAGAGCTTATTTGATAAAAAACGACTTAGAATTGAAATTAAAAGACAAAAAGACTTTAAAACTGAATTGTATTTAATAGAATTGAGAAGTACAAGATTAAGGAGAGTAGTACAAGAATTTAAAGCTTATTTTCTAAAAGCTTGAAAGTAAATTGCTTAAATCGATAGAATTACAAACTAGAAATTTTAAAACAAAACAACAACTGAAAAAGTGAGCCCTAAGCTGCTATTTATAGAGGATGGGAGAGGAGAGGGAAAAGTTTCATGAAGTTTCCAATCAATCACAGCCGTTGATCATTTGCGAGCTATTTGTAGCCGTTTGATCCTCTTGATGAGGTGTTCAATCCAATGATGTGTTGCCACGTGGACTTGGTGATGTGGAGAAAGTGTATGAGCAGGTTCAAGTGTTTATAGAGGAGCGGGGGGTGGGATTACTCTTAAAGCTTTAATTGGAAACAAAGAAAAATTAAGTGAAATGGCTAGAACTCCTTTGAATGAGCATTGTTCGGCGGTTATCCTCAACAAGTTACCCGAAAAACTTGGAGACCCCGGCAAATTTCTCATACCGTGTGATTTTCCCGGAATGGATGAGTGCTTAGCCTTGGCCGATCTTGGCGCTAGCATAAATCTCATGCCATTATCCGTGTGGAAAAAGCTTTCTCTTCCTGAGCTCACTCCTACTTGTATGACTCTTGAACTTGCAGACCGTTCGATTACCAAACCGATCGGTATCGCCGAAGATGTCTACCTAAAAGTAGGAAAGTTCAAATTCCCGGCCGACTTTGTAGTCGTAGACTTTGATGCCGATCCCCGAGTACCCCTAATTCTCAGGAGATCCTTCTTAAAGACCGAACGTGCTTTGATTGATGTGTATGAAGGAGAATTAACTCTTCGTGTTGGAAAAGAAGCCGTAACATTCAATCTTGACCAAACTTTGAGATACTCCTCTAATTACGATGATATGACGGCAAACCGAATCGACGTTATTGAAATGGCTTATGAGGAGTATTCTCAAGAAGTTCTCGGTTTCTCCGATGTGATCGCAAGTGGCAATCCCACTCCTTACTATGACCCGATCGTCTCTACCTCTTCTCCAACTCTCACTCCCTTTGGGGATAGTGATTTTCTTCTTGAGGAAGTCGATGCTTTCCTTGCTCTTGAAGATGATCCAACTTCACCAGAAGTTGATGACTCTTACTATGACCCGGAGGGGGATATTCTTCTTCTTGAATCATTTCTCAATGATGATCCATCACCACTTCCCAATCAAGGAAATTATTTGCCTAAAATTCGAAAAGAACTTAAAATTTGTGAAGCTAAAACTAATAAATCTTCAATTGATGAACCTCCCGAGGTCAAACTCAAGGACTTACCTCCTTATCTCGAATACACATTTTTAGAAGGTGTTAGGAATATTGTATTCATAGTTACTACTGGTAGATATAGTCATTACTACTGGTAGAATATTAGTTACTCCTGGAAGAGTAATATTGTCATTAGTACTGGTAGTACATTAATGGTTACTACTGGTAATATAGTTAGTCCGGGTAGTACAATTGTAATAGTTAGTTAGGATATGCATGAGTTATATTAGGAAGTGATATGCATATCTTTTATACGCGTTTTATACGCGTTTATGTATTAAGCTATTAGGGTTTCCTACAAGTATAAAAGGACCCTATGGCATAGTGAAATGTACACCTTCAGAACACATTTCATATAGTTAGTGAAATCAAATTATTAGAAACGATCTTAGTCCTTATAATTATTGTTCTTCTTAGCACTTGTGTTTATATTCCTCTTAGACACTAGTGATCATTTCAGATCCTCTCTTGTAGACTGAGTTGTATTTATACAAGTCATCTACCACCCTACTAATAGGCTGAAAGATCTATCATTAGGATCTACAATTGGTATCAGAGCCTTTGAGAGCCTCTTGTAAGAAGAGTTCTATAAGATCAGATCCATAAAATCCCTCACAAATCTAAAATGACATCATCTGATGAAAAACACTCCCAAGATGATGAGGTTTTCACTTAAATTCAACCTCAAATCACCACTGTAACCAACACAAATGCCAAATTCCCTTATCTCAAAAAGGGTGAGTATGATATTTGGGCCATGAAAATGCAAAACTACATCACAAACTCAGAACTTCCTTGCTGGAATATTGTTCTGAATGGAAATAGCCGCAAGAAAACTACAAAAGATTCAAATGGAAACATCAAGATCTGCCCTCTTGTATCAGCTAAAGAACATCTAGCTATTCAGAGGGAAACAAAAGCAAGGACTACCTTGCTTTCAGCTCTTCCTGATGACAACATGGGAGATTTCTACCATCTGGATGAAGCCAAAGAAATATGGCTAGCAATCAAGGCTAGGTTTTGTGGAAATGAAGAATCAAAGAAAATGTAGAAGTCATTTCTGAAATAAGAGTTTAAAGAATTTAAGATCACTAAAGTAGAAGGTCTTCACACTGGATATGATAAATTCCAAAAGATCTTGAGTCAAATGAATACTCTTAAAGTTAGGCCTAAAAATGAAGATGTTAATCTAAAATTTCTCAGGGCCTTGCCTCCTTCTTGGTCTCAAGTCACTCTTGTTATTAAAACAAAAGGAGGATTGGAGTATCTCTCTTTTGATGACCTATACAACAAGCTTAAATCCCTGAATTTTAATGTGAAAGGTTATGCTCCTAAACCTTCTAGTTTGGCTAATGCAGCATTTGTTAGTACTGCCAGTACTAACAATAACAATGATACCAGCAGTAACCACTCTTCTAGCTACTCTACTTCTTCTAGTTACTCTAGAAATAGAGAAGCTTCTTCTAGTCATAGAAGCATGGTTGATGATGTTATACATTCCTTCCTTACTGAAAGTGAACCAAAACAACAATTGGCATATGAAGATCTTAAACAGATTAAGAAGCTGGACTTGGAGGAATTAGACTTGAAATGGTAGATGGCCATGCTGTCTATTAGAGTACATAAGTTTGAGAAAAAGGCTGGAAGAAAGATTAAGTTTAATGGACAGGAAGCAGCTAGGTTTGACAAGAAGTTGGTTCAGTGCTACAAAAGGTACTCAGCATACAAGACTCAGAATGCAGGAAAGAAGACATATGATTCTCAAGCTTTGATTTCAATTGATACTTTTATCAATTGGCAAGATCATGAGGATACTCATCCTGATGAGGGTGCTTTGAAGATTTATGGGATGATAGCTGGTATGGAAAATGATCCAGATTCTGAAAGAAAAGCAACATCAGAATACGCCTTGATGGGTTTCACTACAGACAAAGAGGACAAACTTGTTCTTTTGAGTGTGAGCACAAATATAATGAGCTTAAAAACTGTATAATGAACAAAGAGAAGAAATTAGTAACTCTAGTGTAGAATTAAATGCATATAAAAGTGGTGTTAAAACTATAGAAGCTCAAATAAGGTGTCACCAAAAGAATCAGCTTAAGCTTTAATTTCAGTTAATACTTTTATCAATTGGCAAGATCATGAGGATGCTTATGTTGATGAGGGTGCTTTAAAGATTTATAGGATGATAGCTGGTATGGAAAGTGATCCAGATTCAGAAAGAAAAGCAACATCAGAATATGCCTTGATGGGTTTCACTACAGACAAAGAGGTACAAACTTGTTCTTTTGAGTGTGAGTGCAAATATAATAAGCTTAAAAAACTATATAATGAACAAAGAGAAGAAATTAGTAACTCTATTGTAGAATTAAATGCATATAAGGGCGGTGTTAAAACTCTAGAAGCTCAAATAAGGTGTCACCAAAAGAATCAGCTTGCTTATGAAGAGAAGATCAGGATTCTAAAATTTGATTTAGAAGACAAGTCTAATTTGCTAGCATATCATGAAAAACTTGTTGCTAATGCAACACAAGAAAAACAAGCTTTACAGGCTAAATTGGATAATGAGATTGCTAACACTGCTAACTGGTTACAGTCTTCTAAAAATCTTGTTAAACTGATAGATAGCTCAATAAGTGTCAAAGACAAGGTAGGTCTAGGTTATGGTTCTTATGAAAATGAATTATATATTGACAATGAACCAAGCATTTTTGACTCTAGACTTGAGGATTGGCTTGGAAAACCTTTGTATAGTTGGTTTACCAAAGAGGGTGATATGCATGGAGTTCCCCCTCCTATGACAGGGAACTAGATGCCAACTCCTGTACATGTTGAGATTGATGAATCACAGTTTTCATATGGACGAAAACTAACAAACATCAGTGAAACTTCTTTTAAAAATGTTGAAACTTGTGAGTCTAATGGAGATGAGTCTAACGAATCTGAAACAACAACTTTGATTCATGTGAATCTAATTTTAGTGTTTCAACCCTTGAATCTGCATCTGAGACTGTTGTTGAGTCTGAACCCAATGTTGTTATGTCTAAAGTCTAGACTGATGCCCCCATTATAGAAGAAGTTAATAGTGATAATGAATATGTTGTTACTCCTGGTAAAGCAAATGAGAAACCTAGTCATGCTGACAATAAGTCTGCTAAGTTTATCAACACTCCAAAGGATATGGGTAACAAACATGATTCAAGAAGACATATGGGCAAACAGGAGGGTGAGGGATATGCTTTTCCAAAGAAAGCTTGCTTTGTGTGTAGAAGTTTGTCCCATCTTATAAAAGACTATGACTTCCATGAAAAAAGAATGGCCCAAGAACAAGCAATGAATGGGATGGGTAACTTTAATAGGAAATGGGATAAAATGACAATTTGGGAAAATACTCAACGAGTGGATCCATCAAATAAAATTGTTCCTCGTGCAGTATTACTTCAGTCTGGTATAGTCGACCTTAGTTCCACTCGACCAAACTTGTCTACACCAGTTCCTACTGGTAGACAAAATTTGTCTAAACCAGTTACTACTGGTAGACGAAATTTGCCTACTCCAGTTCCTACTGGTAAAGCAGTTCCTGCTGGTAGACCAAACTACCCAATCCCAGTTACTTCTGGTAGAACCAATAATACTGTACGACCTCTTCCAAGTGTGTTCAAACCCAATAGACCTAATACTCAGTCTGCCTCACCTAGTAAAAGGCCTTTACATAGAGCATCACCACCAAAAACATCTTTTTCATACTTTGGTGGGGATAAAGTGAAAACTGCTGTTAAGACCTCAGCAGGTTGTTCTTGGTCATCCTCTAGGTATGTTTGGAAAAAGAATACCAAGAACAATGGTGGATCCAATAATAACAATAGACTTCAATCAAAGGATCCACTAGGCAGACCCAAGCCAGTAATGGCTTGGGTCCCTGTGAGAAACTAACCTTTCTCATTTTGTCTCATGCAGGGCAACCCACACAAGTTGACTGAGGATTTAGGAATTGTTGATAGTGGTTGTTCTAGAAGCATGACTGGAAACAGGCACAGGTTGGAGAACTTTCAAGAATTCAAAGGTGGAAATGTGACCTTTGGTGGAGGAGAAGGAAAGATTACTGGAAATCTTTATTGATAATCAAAGTACTATATGTATTGTTAAAAATCCAGTTTTTTCATCAAAGAACAAAACACATAGAAATTAGGCACCATTTTATTAGAGATGCTAATGAGAAAAGATTAATTCAGGTGCTTAAAATTCACACTGACCAAAATGTGGCTGATTTGTTAACCAAAGATTTTGATGGACCTAGGTTTAATTACTTAGTGGTTAACATTGGGATGCTCAATCCATAGATGTTGTGCTTGAGGGGAGGACAATGCCTAAGGGGAGGCATGTGTTGTATACTTAGTATTTTTGTTATTTTGGGTTTTTGTTTGAATTATTTTTCCCAAAGTTAGTTTTAGTTATAGAAGTGTGTTTCTTCTGTAAGTTTTACTTGTTTGTTCTGGTAGTTGGGTTGTTTCTACTTCTCATTAGTCCTATCCTACATTCTATTTTTGGATTGTGGACTAACATTTTGCAGGTACGCCTGGATTTAGAGGTGATCTTATGCTTTGATGGTGAAAAAGTTCATAATTTTAGTCTGGTGCTGGTAATTAACCATTCCTACTGGTTAATTCCCATTGGTCCTGGTGGTTCAACTGTTACTACTGGTTGACTAATGGATGACAGTTGGTGCGGGTAGAGAGAAATTAATTTTTCTTTAATGCAAAATTACCATTGAAAATTTTTATGGCACTCTCTTAGTCAATAGGTTTCTTAATTAAATAATTACTATTTTACTTTACGTCTATCAGTAATTATTAAAAAGAAAACTACATTTTTATACTCTCAAATTAGGTTAAAGAGATCTCACAATTATAAATTCAATTCCCTTCTCCCCCAGCACCTACTTACCATTGCGATCATATACCAGCACAAATACTTACTTCATCTCCACTTTTTCTACTACCAACTCATCAATGGCGGGTTTAAAATATGTTTTTGACCACAATTATTTGCTCAAACCCAATGGCAGTGATGACTACCATCCAATGTTAGACTTCTTAAGGGGCACTTCTCTTAGGTATGTAATATCTCATGATCCCTTCATATATGACTCTTTAGTCAAGCAATTTTGGAGGACTGCTTCACTCA
>BQNB010063844.1:9330-35534 GCA_026074375.1 Tanacetum coccineum | reverse complement strand
GAAAACAAATATTTTCTTCCCAAAAATATAGATCTCTTACTTTTCTTTTCTTTTTTTTAAAATATGCCTAAACTCTTTTTTTTTAAATAAAACAAGCCGAAATTAATTTTTGTAAAAATAAGCCGAAATTTTTCTAAAAAAAACTTTTGATGAGATCAAAAAAAATTAAGTCGAAATCAGATAGATGTATTAAGGCTTGTTCGATTTAATTTTTTCAAACACACAAGATTAAAACACGTACCACTTAGGCTCTTGATACCAATTTTCGGTTGTTCTTGGTTCGAACTCGTTCGGCTCTTGAGTGTGAGTAACTCGTTCGGTTTGAACTGGTTTGGTTGTCACGATCGTCCTTGCGTCCTTGTTCTTTGTCTTTTACCGAACCAACAAAAATTTCACTCGTCCTTGTATGCTAAATAAATAGATCTATGTTCCCTTTCTTTTTCAAGATCGCCACGAATAATCTGTTAATCTTTAAGAAATCGCTAGATCGGTTTGTGATTAGCACGAACAAGCAAAAGATATCACGATCCAATCCACAAAACAAGATCAATACTCAGTTTTCTTCTATTTTTTTTTCGAACCACCAAAAAAAAATAATTACCGAATCCTTGATTGCTAACGAGATGGTTATTATGATATTAGATCTAAACATAAACCATCTATGAATCAAGAATGAAAGCAAACAAAAAAAAATCGGATCCCTCTTTATTTTTTATTTCCGAATAAAAAATAGAAACACAAACCAAATCAATTCATCAATCTTGAAAGGCTCTTGATACCAATTGTAGGTTCCATGATCATTCAATCACAACCTTAATTATGATATGTAGAATCAAGATGCAAGAAATTAAAGACTTTTATTGATGAAAAGAGAGACAAAACATAAAAGGAGGCTAAACCTAATCTTGACAATGTATTGGTGTATGATGGAATGTCTTACCCTAGAAAAAGAAAAACAAGAGTATAAATACTCTAAGGGGGGCCGGCCTATGTAGGCTTTTGTGGGCCTTTTGCGGACTTTTTGCTCAACGGCCCGTTTACATTACAATACATTAACTAACGAGCTATCAAACGTCGTCTAACTTCGAGTGACCGAAACTTCTTTGTTAGACTTCAATTCTTTGTTTCTAACAATCTCCCCCTAGGAGAGGTCGCTCGAGATATGCACATCTTAATTGTAGATTTCAATTCTTTTCCCTCGAATCCAGCAGCGCTAATTATTTGAATTCTAGCATATACTGCCAGTGTCTTCAGCTCGTAGTCTTTTGGGGTTCTTCACTTGATGTATTTGTGCTTCAGTAGTAATCCAATCTTTGAAACTTGATCTTGATCTTTAGAACTTGAATTACTTGTTTTGATAACTTGATCTTGATCTCTAGAACTTGAATTACTTGTTTTGATAACTTGATCTTGATCTCTAGAACTTGAATTACTTGTTTTGATAACTTGATCTTGATCTCTGATTTCTTGAATTATATGTGATCTTTTCTTCATTTTGCCATTTGCTGAACTGTGGTCCGACATGCTCATATTTGTTGTAATCCTGAAAGCTTTTGTGATCTTTCTTCTTCTAGACTTCATGACTTTAACATTTGAAGAAGACATTAATTCAGAGGTGTGGAAGCTTTGTAAACTCAGCTTTCTTGATTTCTTCAAATCTTGAAGTGTGAGCATGTGTCTTTTAACGGATTCTTTGAGTATGAACAATATAGTTTTTAGCAAACTATCAGCTAGGAACGGATTTGATATCTCTTTACCAGTAGCCGTTTGCTCTGGAGTAGTCAACTCTTTGTTTTAGAAGCCTGGCGAGTCGATTACCATACAGTACGAATACTGCACCTGTGATCAGATAGATTCAATAAAGAACCTTCTTGATAGGTTTTCCATCTCAAAGCCTTTAAGTCCTCCAATACCGAAGTACCAGATTCCTGTATGCTTGCTGTTCTCTAGACCAGATGTCCGTAGACTAACACACTAATAGCATTGCTACTACTAGAATGGTAAAGAGTGAGTCAGTACAGTTACTATCTGCTGACTATACCGTATAATTCCTTGTTCAGCGTTTTACTTCTTAATACAATTAAGTACCGTAGAAGGCCAATAGCAAAAAAATGATTTGAAAAAAAAACATTTGATGTGCTTATGAAATTTATTTAGGACACAACGAAAGTTTAAATCAGAATGCTCTGATGATGTTTTGAAAAAATATCTCGAAAGATATGAAGTGCCTCGGGAAATCCAAACTTGTACAAGTACTTGTATGGACATCCACTTCACTAGTGGGCAACAGTCTGAAGACTAGTGCATGAGCATTCATACGAATACCCTGGTGGTACAACATCTCATTCCTTCGCATTCCTTAAGATCACTTTCACGAACATGAAACAAAAGATTCTTTGTTACTTATCAAGATACTTGTGTATAACACAAAAGCTTTGGTATCTTGACATTTTGATTATATTAACACTTATACTCCCCCTACACATGTGCGTCGATAATCGAAAGATGTTTAGCACATGCACGGATAAGACTTAGCATTTTAGAATCAATCGTAACATTAATTATCAGTTTCATATTTAAGTCACATTTTCTCCCCTGATCAAAAGTATGCAACTTTTGTATGGTTTTGATCTATAATGGACTTAAAATGTTTTGAGCTCCCCCTCAAACATTGAGGTGAGCTAAATGAGCACAAATATCAAGTGATTATTGAAACAAGATCTGAAACATACCGAGACAGGAGTGAGAAATCAATTTTTCTGAGGACGTAGGTTGTGGCTCGTTTCAATCTTTCGGTAATAGAATTAGCAACAGGGTGTCCAAATGACCTGCAAAACTGTTAGAATAACTGATTCTCCCCCTCAAACAATGACCCGTTTTCTATTTAAAAAGTTGTAGTCAATGTCTGAATAGTGACCCCGAACATGTTTGATAGATCAAATTGATTATAAGAAAATTGGTCGGTGTCATAGACGACTTCTCGTTTGTAAAGAAATAACGCACAGAAACGTACGTTATATCTTGGGTTGCACGGATATAAAGTAATCCATGCCCAGGAGAGCTAAATCACCTGGTAATAGGAACAACTGTCTTTTAGGCGACATACTTTCCTAAGGGTTAGGACCGGGTTACAGTCTGAAATAACTGCAATCCATTTATCTAATTTTTTTGATTTTTTTGATTTTGATTTTTGATTTTTTTATTTTTTTTATTTTTTTTTATATTTTTTTTTTGTCAAATATACAAAGGATACAATGCTTTAGCATTCAAAAATACCAGATATCCTCTTGGAACCAGCCTTTCGATCACTAAGTTTGCAATCAGTGAACCTAGAGATCATGGTAACTTTGGAACTAGAACTAACGCTCGGGGTAAGTTCTGAAGGCTCAACAATGGGTTCCATTTTCCTAGTTAAAGGACAGTTATCATACAACGCGAAATGTCGTCCATTGGGTTTCCACTAAGGCTTAACACTACCAACAACCTTTCCAGTTGGTCTCCAAGCTGTCTTAGTAGTGTTCACATTATGATTTCTGGTTGCTTTCCAAACCTTCTTAGTATGATTCACACTATGTTTGGCCTAGGGGGTTTTGCTATTCACAGACTTCATAGAACGAATCACAAACTGATTATGATCAACAACATTCAACTTCCTATTGTGATTTGCTGCTCTCCTCGCGTTCACACTTTTACTAGGCAAGATACGATGGTTCCGAGTGTGGCTCGTTGGCATAGGTTTGCGAGATTCAGTGGCAAGTTTGGTTCTTGTTGACAGATTCACAGGAACATTAGGCTTCTTGTTTTGTTGCACTGGTGGTTTCTGTGTAGGTCTATTTGAAGTCCTAGGAGGTTCCTGAAAAGTAACTTGCTTATTCTTAGGCAACGGGGTTGGTTTTACCCAGTTGGCTCTTTTTGGAGGTGAAACGTACTTTGAACTGTTGGTATACATCCCTGAAGCAAGTACTTTGGGTTTCTCAGAGGTTGTAGATACACTACTCTTTTTGCCACTCAGCTCAGTTTTTCAGTTTGGCATTCTCAGCAGTTAAGGCATTAATCTTTGCGGTAAATGTAGAACATGAGTAAGCATTAGATTTTGACAGTTCTTCATAACATCGTTTCATATTCACATTCTCTACCTTATACCCATCAACTTGAATTCTAACTGAAGTGACCGCATCTTTCAACTGAGTTAGCTTAGTTTCTAAGGCCTTCTTATCAAAGCTACCTACAGTGGATCCTACATTCAACATTCTCATGATGTTGATCTGAGTTTGCAAGTTTCTGATGGTGTTGTCTTTCCCTTGAAGCTGATCCTTTAACTTGTTAATTTCAAAAATTTCATTAGATGCAGTTGAGTTAGAATTATCACAAACCCTCTGGTTTTGAAGACATTCTTTATATTTTTGAAATTTAACTTGTAAATTAACGTGATTCTTTTCGATAAAGGCACAACGTTTTTCAGATTCATTAAGCATTTGTTGCTTCTTTAAAATCTCAGCTTCAAGTTCTACGACTTTGGAGTGTTCCCTATCGCAATTAGATCTAAGTTCTTCGCAAAGGCAATTCGAACTAGGGGGCACAACTATATCAGAAGCAAGCACAACATAGCAGACATCTTTTGCAATACTATCAGCAATTAGGCACTCATTTTGAATCAAAAGATTTTTCTTCTCTATTTTCAGGTTTTTGTTCTCAAGAACGCATCGTTTATACTCTGTATCTAGCTCATCAAAAATTCGCATGAACTCGGTTACTTCTTTAACAAGATTTTCATCTAAGCTTTGTACAAGTTCTTTAACGTGTTCGTAAAAAGGTATAACTTGTTCAGTAAAGGCCTTTTTAGTATGGACAAAATGCCATTCCCCTTGTTCATGGAATGTGGGTGTTGTTCTTCGTTTTATTATCGTTTCAAATGCTGGAAAACATTCTTTGAGTTTGAGTAACTGAGCGCGCACTTTACTTGGTGCTGGACGAGTATGGACAAACGGAGTCACAGGTTTAGGTGGATTACTATTCTGACTAGCAATTTCTTTAGCAGGTAACCAATAAACCTGTTCTCGGGACAGTTCCTTCTGAGGAACAAAATGACTATACAAGGCATTAAGCTCAGCATAGTTTATGGGTTTAATTGTCCCTGGTCTTTCAGACATCTTAGCTCTACTGACTTCAGCCTGAACTAATGCGTCTTCACTGTCATTCACTCTAACAGGGCTATGAGTGGTGTTTAAAAGCGCATGACCATCATACAAGGTAGGTCGAGACAACTTAGCTTGTTTGAGGTTCCACGGATTGCTACTACCTAGAGCTGTTTTGTGTAAGTCATGTGTTGCTAGGTTAGGTCGTTTTGTTAACATTGGAATAGTTTGTGTTGGTTGTTGAAATCTTTGCAAAATTTTTGTTGCAACTTTATTAGCACTTTTTAAACAAACTATTTCTTCAAGGTACTTGTCCTCAAGGACCTTCTTTTCAGAAACAACCTTTTTACTTTCATTTTTCAAAGAGTTAATTGACTCAACGTTTTGAGAAAGTTTTGACTTTAGCAACACATTTTCTTCTTCAAGCTCAGCATTCCGTTTGTTACGTTGAATAATGGTCTGGTCTAAATCATGTTTGACTTTATTACGTTCTAGACTAACCATTTCTTGTTTGCATCTTGCAAGCTCAGCTCTTAAGGAGTCATTAACCAGGCTTTGTTCCTGATTAACCTTAAGGTGTCCGTCTAATTGGGTTCTCAAGTCATCTAAGATGGTAATCATGGATATCTCACCGGGTGGCGCAGAAGAGACCTCAGTTGGAACATCTTGAACTTCGCTGTCAAGTTGGTACTGATGATACGGAATCGTATTGTCATCAATATCTGACTCAACATCGGAGTCTAGGTGTTCTTCCTGGTGCATCTCATGTGTCAACAGATGATTCACATTATCAAAGATTTGATTAGCATCAGTGTGTACCTTATTTACTTGACTGGTGGTTGCACCATTGGTTCCACTTATGGATGACAAGTTAGCCATGAAAGCAGCTGCAGCATTGGGGCCTTCATCCACGTCTGAATCATAAGCATCCTCATGGTTGACTTCGAAGATGTTTGTTGTAGCCATTGCCAGAGGTTGATCATAGGGAGCAGTACATTCCACATTGGCGAGGAATGCTTCAGCTTCAGCATCAAGAGTAACTCCCTTTTCCTTTGCTTCCATGAGCAGCATCTTATCTTTGAAGTACTGAGAATCCTTCGCTCTCTTTGGTTCTTTGCACTGCCTTGCAACATGCCCTTCCCCTCGGCAGTTATAACATATCACCTTCTTCCCTGTAGCAGTAGTCACATTACCATAACTTTGATTGCCTCTCGATCCTGTGTTTCCAACATTCCCTGGAGCTCTTCTCTGAACGGTTTCAGTAACAATTTGGCCGTCATGCACCGTAGCATGTGTCCTCGAGTTGGAGGATGACCTGAGCTGGTTATTGGTAGGAGGAAACTGCTTTTGGAAACCACTCAACAAGTTTACGATTTGGTTCATGGTTGCCAACATAGCATCATTGCTTGATTGAGGGACTTGTTGTGGGGTGGAGGAAGTTAGTGGTCCATATTGTGGTGGTGGTGGAGTAGTGGTTTGAGTTGGTGCATGGTAGTGTGTTGTTTGAGCAAGGTATGCCAAAGGATCAACAATGCTGGTAGACTGCTCCTGTTTCTTGAGTGTCTTCATAGCATGTGGTTCATATGATTTAAGGTAGGTATAAAGTTCAACATAGGTTGTCGCAGAAATATCCTTGTTGTTCTTCACATTGGTCACATACTTTGCCCAATACGGAGGAAGGTTGTTGACAAACTTGGTGTTCATCTGATGAGTGGGGATGTCAAGCTGAGTAATCTTCATATCATTGATCAGCTTGTGGAAACGAACAAAGTAGTCATGAATTGACTCATTTCCTATTGCACGAAATCGTTCGTACTCATCAAACAGTTCTTCCTTCTGTTGTTGGAGAGACTTTCCCGAACCTTTCATTAGAAGCTCTACATTGTCCCAAATCTCTTTCCCAGTACGAGTCTGGTTTAGTATGTTGAATACATGTCTTGGGAGCCCTTGACTGAGAATGTTGGTTGCTTGAATATCAGCTAGTTCTTTATTGTTCTCAATCTCAGTAAACTCTTCATCCCGCTTGTCTCTCGTTACTTGTACTGCAGCCTCACCTTGACCTTCTGTCACAGTAATTTGGGGATGCGGAGTAGGTCCGTTTTGGATTGATCTCCAAATTAACTTTCCAAGAGGTTTACCACGAATGTATCTCTCGATACGAATCTTCCACGATTCGTAGTCACTTTCAACCAACATGGGAGGACGATTGTCCGTACCCGCTGCACTTGATTCCTTATCAGTTGACATTTTGATGTAAGTATGATATGAATGAACGGATCTCAAGTGATTGTTGTTATGTTTGATTTGTGTTTAGGTTTGTTGTTGTTTGATTATTTAGTTCGGTTCACAAGAAATCAACTCGTTCGGTTGTCACAAGGTTTGACTAGTTCGGTTGATAGAAGACTTGAACTCGTTCGGTTGTTGTTGTAAAATCAACTAGTTCTGTTCGCCTTGTATTGTACTAGTTCAGTTCCAACTAGTTCTGTTCGCCATGATACCATGTAAACCGTGTTTATTGAATGAGTATAATGAGTACAATACAATGTATATATATACTACACATTGGGCCTAATCATGAGCACAAGATACAAATACAAGTCAGGCCTTTGGGCCATACAAACACGTCTGCTAACAATATATTCATTCCTTTTCTCTTTTTACACAATCGAACGTAATACCTTTTTGGTATTCGATCGTGTTTAAGATACAACGAAGAACACTTGTTGTTTGGAGGTACGTGAAGTAACGACTAGCATCGTGACGTATTTGTTTGACGTGTTGTGTGAGCAACCGTAGAGGCGATAACTTAATCACTAAGATTCAAGATCAAGATTCTCGTTTATTGACTTTTGTCATTAAACATAACGGTTAGTTTTTCTTACCTTATTTGTGTGTTAATCCTTGATATCAAACTAGATCCATCCGCTGCGTACTCGTAGTAAACATGGTTTACTAGTTATAAAATCCCAACAATAAGTAACCTGTTTAGTTTTCATCCCCTCCAGGGTATAACGAAATAAAGAATGACTCAAGTTCATCATGTTTACAACCGGACAAGTACTCTTTCGTAACCTTAATGTTTATCAAGTTCATCATGTTCCCACTCTATCCACACTTACCAATATACATACATATTTGTTAATTTACAGCGGCATTTAGTTGGAAATTTGTTTTCAGAATAAGGTGATGAACAACAAGAGTCTCTAGAGGCTAATTAGTTGTTTGGCTTTGGCCATCCTAAAAACAATCAATAAATTCTCAGTATGTCACATACTGACATATAATTTTCTTTTTGATCAAACTAGTCGGGTACCCGCGTAATGCGGCGGCGGGTACCCGGTAACAAAATTTTAGAGTCGATACTTGTTAATATTATAATGATAGAATATTAAAGTGATAGTGACTTGTGATTGAATATAAATAGGAGAGGTAACGTGGAATTTTTTATTACAATTTATACGGTATAAAAAACATATTTTCACCCTATATCAACTAAATATATATGAAATGCTTTTGTTAACATATATTTGCATTGCATACTTTTATCATATAGTCAAGAACAAAAGAAGTCCTTATAATGGCACACTTGACGTTCGACAAAACGTGAAAGAAGTGACTGTTATTCGTTTTTCATACCAACAACTTGCATTATTTTAAGTATTTTATTTAATATTTGCTTCTTCTAAAGAATCTAACCTTCAAGAGTTTGAGGGTCCAGTTTTTCATTTTACACACATGAACATGAATAGCCCACCAAACAATAGCTTGCTTTTTCTCTTTTGCTTAAAGATGTAGTATTCATTACGTAGTTTTCTTATAGACATAAAAGATTATAATACTATATTGTAGCTTAGTTCTATTATTTCATATTAAAATGTGTATTTTTAATAAAGAAAAAAAAATATTGTACACTCATTGTATGATCTTATAGTGCACTTAATTTGAAATAAGCAATTTGATATCTTAAAATTCTATCAACAAATGCGAAAAACGAAACATTTATATAGAGCGGATTTATAATTACACTTAGTTGTTGAATTAATCGCAACTCTTAGAATATTAATCTAAATTGATAGGATATACAAATTATTTTTCACATTGTATTTACTCGATTTTCAAAATTAGACGGACCACAATATTTTAATTTCCAACCAAAAAGTTGGACGCTCACAAATAATAAGGTCGTTAGTACAACATAGCTTGAGATGTATATAAATCTTTTGTGTTTAAGTTTTGTCAAAGAAAAAGTTTAGACAATTTTATTGTGAAAAAAAGATAAAATCAAAAGAAAAAGCAACGTGATTTGTGATTGATAGTCGTGCCTCTTTAGAAACTTTTTTTCCCGAAAATATTGCTAAAATGATATAAAATTCCCTGCACCCCTCAGTTTCTCTCTATTCAATAGGTAAATCACTCCCTATCATCTTCCTAACACATCCTTTTCTCTCTTTATTAAATATTATATCCCTCATAAATCTTGTTCAAGTTTCAACCGCAACCAAGAAATCCCGATGACATCAAGGTTGGATCCCAGTTTTGGTTTCAGATTCATCTAACAACATAAACCACCAAAATCGAAACCACTAAAACCACCTGATATATTACCAAGACAACCAGATCTATCTCCAAGACCACCAGATCTACCAACAAAGCACAACAAAACCCGTCATAGTTGTGGCTGATGGTGGTGACGTAAATGGTGGCAGCGACAATCAACAAAGGTTGTGGGCGTAAATTGGCCCTTACGTCCATTCACCACATGAACATATTCAAAAGCAAAGCCTCGACAACAACCATCACATATTCGCATGTTACACACCTCCCATCTCTCATTTTCTCCTTCTATTACTATCGACCCGTCGCTAAAAAGGTGTATATGTTTGTCTCCGAAGATCTAAACCACTATAGGCAAACGAAATAACCAAAACCATTGTAACCCCACAACAAAAATCCCACCAAAACAAACCGAAACCACCAAAACCAACCGAAACCACCTAGCCCACCAAACCACCTATACAACCCAACAATTGTGGTGGTCAGCAAACGGTAATGACGGTGGTGGCGAAAGTAGGTGTGTTGTTAGTGAGAGAAAGGGGTTTATGGTGGTGGCGGTTGTTGTGTTTCGTAGAACTTGCGTGTTTTTTGTTTAGAGAGTGTGTGGTTAAATGGTTTGCATGTGTTTTTGTGTTTTGTTTGAGGTTTTATATCCCGATCTACCATCAAAATCACAAGATCTACCACTAATACCACATATAACTGAAACCATAAAAAGCAGTGGTTTTGGCGTATTATGAGGGGGTGGCGGCCAAAGAGGATGTGATGATGTATTTGAGAAGATGATTTTATATCCCTGTTATTATGGGATGTTACAATGTTAGCTTTTACAATAAGCTGTATCAATGGCAGCGGTTACAATTTGACTGACTTGATGACAATATCAATGTTAGCAGTTACGAGTTGACTGTATTAAAAAACGTATATAGTGAACAACATTGACGAATGTGGTTTGTTACTTTCCTAATAAAGTAATCTTTTTTACTTAATTTTTTAAGACTTCTAAAAATAAAATGGGCTAAATGCTTTATAAAGTAGTAGAGATGTTTCCCTATGCTTGTGTTTCTTCATGTGTAGCAAACTGATAACATGTGAGTCTTCATAAGTGTACAACTGAAGTTCAATGTGAAACAAAAATTGAAATGCCGATGTCTATAGTGAACATTCATCCAGCTCACGCCCGCTCTAATCCCTCCCACTAAGGTATTCAATGCGCTCATAAATGGGTCATATTTTAATTTAAAGAGTTCCAAGTATGTTGACTTTTGTTTGGGAACTAAATCACTCTTACCTCCATTCATTTACATCTTGTATTGTTGTTTTCCCAGGTGCTTGAAGATAAACTTAAAAAACTCAACTAAAGAGTTCATGGGTTAAGCCTAGATATAATCTCAAAGTCCCATGACAAACAACAAAATATAGACGTAAATTCAGTGATTTTTAAACAGATAGTAAATGGATGCTCGTGTTGCTATTGTAAGATTTACATAAACAATACTAAATACAACATGATTTAAGATTGGCCAAAAAGGTTAGCACACACAGAACTCCCAAAATGCAAAAACTTTAGCTATTAGCAAAACTAAACACCTAGGACATAGGGCGACCGGACCTAGACAAATGTGTTGGGATTTTATTATCTAGGTAACCATTAGCTTACGAGTACGCAGCGGATGGATCTAGTAATAGCATATAGATTAACACATATAAATTAAACAAGTAATTTACTAACCTTTTGTTTAATGATAAAAATCAATAAACTTACGCCGGATCTTGATCTTGAAAACATAGTGGTTAAATTACCACCTCTACGGTTGCTCACACAAACACGTCAATCGAGTATGAGTTGATTGCTAGTCACCTCCACGAACCAAACACCAAGTGTATGCTATATTTACATGAACCGAAAACCAAACAACTCGTGTTCTTGTTAAATGAAATTAATGATGTTTATATGGAGCTAAACTTGAAGGGTCATAGTTAACTACAAAACCAAATTACAGTAAACCTAGTGGCTTGACGCAAAGAACAGAATCTGGTGGCTTTTCAGCTAGCTGACATAATCAATAGTGCCTGAAGAAGAGTGGCATAGGGTTCACTGCAACAATTCCAACTTCCAGATATGCCAATAACACAATCCACTATATGCCAATACCACAAATATAACAGAGAAACAAAAGTGATGCGAAAGAAAACTATACATACCTTAAACCAAAATTAACTTAAGGTAGTCAATGAGGGTGTCGACATATAACTGAACAATGCGTCTAACAAACAAGCTTACAGATAAATATAGAGATGGCAGAATATACAAGTGAGCTAACAGGACAAAACGTTCGGACTGATCCACGGGCTTTCTTGTTCATTTTGACAAGTATATGAATACTTTATGATTCCCAGTAAACCTAGTGGTTCGCCAACTTGCCACTACATTGGCAGATGAGTCAACTTCTATGAACCAAATCGGAACCACAGTAAACCTAGTTTTCTCTCACTTCCAGTAGAATCTATCTTTGAGCATTACTGGAAATAGTGGAATTATTAAAAAAATTGTAAATATAACGGTCATAAGATAGAATCGTTGAGAGGGTCAGATGTGTAATAAATGAAACAAAGACGATAAATCCACCATGGCTACAAAATTACGAGTATGCCCCACCAAGATGCAGATCATCCCAAATTTACTTCAAGCCACTCAGGCTCATAACAATTCATTCACAGCCTTCAGTGACAAAATTTAGGGGTGTTGGAGTATTTTCCAGTTTAAAAAAGTTACAACTTTCCCGATTTTGTGACATAATTTATGTATAAACCACAGACACAATTTGTAACACATAGATATATAATCTAGTAGGCCAAAACACATATTAGTACTCTGAACTTGACAAAGTGGATCATCTAGTACCCTAAACTTTTAAGGGTGCAGAATGGTACCCTGAACTTGACAAAATGAAATTTCTACTACCCTATGCGAATAAACTCAACAATTAATTACTTTTTTCTTTCTAAAAATTATTTTAGTAGAGTATTTTGTAAACTTTTAGCTAGGCAAATATATCTTTTTCCTAAAATTTAATTATTTTTTATCTTTTAAAAATTAATATAGTATTTTAGTTGATTATAGGGATGAGCACGGTACCGGACCGGTACCGAACCCGTACCGATTTGGTGGTACCGATTTTTTCCCGAGCATAAATTAATGGTACCGGTACCGTACCGAACGGGATTCGGGTACCGGTACGGTACCGGTACCGGGAAATCGATGGTTTTTCCTGTTTTTTTCGGTAATTTCCCGATTTGGTACCGGTCCCGTACCGAATTAGTGGTCCCGATTTTTTTTTTACTCGAATCATGGTACCGGTCCCGTACCGTATACCGGGATTCGGTACCGTTTCGGTACGGTACCGGGATTCTGGTCTATATGCTCATCCCTAGTTGATTATTTAGAATAAAAAGAATGTATATGTAGCATTGATTTCTATAATATTTCTAGCGCGCTACTTTTAATATATTTTCTAATTATATTATTAAATGTTTGTTTCAAATAATTTTTTAGATCACTGTGTATAACTAACTTGTATAGAGTTTTGTATTTTCTCAATTTAATGTTTGTCTATAAAGAACTAAATAGTCGTGAAATTTGTTATTGTTTCGGTTTTTTTGAAGACGAACACTTCGTGATTTAATACCGGAATTTATGTATGAAGAATTTTTATAGAAAGTGAATTACCGCATTACTTTTGATACATAGATATTTGTATTATATATTTAAGTGTTCGTTTCAAATAATTTCAAGACAATAACAATTTGACTATTTACTTCTTTATATGCGTATATAAATTAAAAATTACAAAACTTCTAAATAGTTAGTTATAAGTTGATCAAAAAATTTTTATTGAGAAAACGTTTAATAATATAATATGAAGATATATACAAGTAGCGGTAGATATATTTTAAAAATCAATGTACACTATACATTCTTTTTATCGTAATTAATCAATTAAAATACACTATTTATTTTTAAAAAGATAAAAAGTAATTAAATTTTAGGAAAAAGATATATTTCTTAGCTTAAAAGTTTTACTATAAAATATTTATTACAAAATATTCTACTAAAATGATTTTTAGAAAGAAAAAAATAATTAATTGTTGAGTTTATTAGTATAGGGTAGTAAAAATTCCATTTTGTCAAGTTCAGGGTACCATTCTACACTCTTAAAAGTTCAGGGTACTAGATGATCTACTTTGCCAAGTTCAGGGTAGTAATATGTGTTTTGGCCAATCTAGTAACACTCTTAAAAGTTCAGGGTACTAGATGATCTACTTTGTCAAGTTCAGGGTAGTAATATGTGTTTTGGCCAATCTAGTAATAATGATCAGAAGATCCAGAGCAACAACAAATGCAACTAATGATCTATTAAATTTGGTTGACTAGAGCGTTAAATTTCGGTTCAAACCGAACCGAACTGACAAAAACCGAATCGAACCGAAAACCGAGTTTGAGGAAAAACATGAACCGAAACCGAACCGAACCGACAAAAAGCGAACCGAATAGATAGTTTAGGCGTATTTTTCTTGGTTTTAACCCGAACCGAACCGAAACCGAACCGACAAAACCGAAACCGAAAACTATAAATATATAAAACCGAAAACCGAACCGTCGGTTTCGGTCGGTTCGGCTCGGTTTGTCGGTTCGGTTCGTTTTTCGGTTGGTTTTGCTCAGCCCTATCTATTTGAAGAAATTTAATAGACCTCTGAAAGAAGAATATTTGACGAAAAAGGTCAAAATCTCCACCTAAATTGCCTCATTCGGTATGAGTGGAATTAAAGTTTATACAACAAACCCACTAGTTTCATTTCATGGAACAGGAAAAAGGGGATCAGAAACATCAATCTGGGTTGGGACTTTTCTGGAACACGAACAAGATGTTATCTCATCTCTTATTATTGGACTTTTCTGCATACTTTTAAGTAGCAGTTTTGTGTAACCCATACTGTTTCTGCTTATCTGCTAATTTTGAGGGTAAAATAAGAAGTGACTGATAAGTAGGGAGGGGAGCTGCTTATTTCAAAGTACTTATTTATGACAAATTAAAATTAGTTTTTACCAACATATTTAACCTAAAGCCTTTTACGAATGGATTTGAATGAAATCAACATATTAATATTATTTTGATCTTTATTGCATTCTTTACAAAATAGGCAAAATCAAATTCTATATCCTGAAACGCTTACTTTAAGAAGCTTATAAGTACTTATTTAAAAGCATAAGCAGAAAATATGAACAATCCCAAAACACCCCCTTAGTGTAAGTATAATGAGGCTCAGATATGTAACTATCGAGAAAAGAGGATAAACCAGCCATGGCTGTAAAGTTAGTACTTTGCCCCGCCAAGATGCGGATGATCTCAACTTCTGTTCGAACCCACTCAGAAGCATACAAATTCATCATCACAGCCTCCAGAGACAAAATTTAGGGTTGTTTGAGCATTTTCTAGAAAAAAAAGAACCACAATTTACCGGATATTTATCCATGGTTTTGGTATAAACCACAAAGACGAAATTTGTAATGCAAGGGTTATAAACTAGTAATGATGATGATGATGACAACATCAACAGCAACAGAAAAGCAACTATTAATCTATCTGGAGAAAATAATAGGCCCGTAAGAAGAATGTTTGACCAATTAAAGTCAAAATCCCCTCTGGAATTGCCTCATTTGGTCTGAGTGGATTATGGGACTGCTATTAGAAAGACACTTTGAGATGAGATGAGGCTTAAATGCGCGAACAGGGAACCAGAAAAAAGGGATCAAACACCCCCTTAGGCAGCAACACATCCGTTCGGGTTGTGTTGCCCCGCCAAGATACGGCCCAACTTTCACCCATGACCCGGTAACCTATATATGCTCAACATAGGTAACAAACCCGAGAATCAAACTCATGAACACCCCTAACAACAACAACCGCATCAGCAGCATCATATGGAGCTGTAATATATATATCAAGAAAATCATAGGTATCTGAAATTGCCTCATTTCTTCTGAGTTGAAATTATTAATGTTTACATTTTCATTTCATTCATTTTATCAAACACTATTAGGTGTAAAAAATGAGGCTCAGATCTGCAAATAGGGAACCGGCAAAAAAGGGGATGACACCTGCCATGGCTGCAAACACGATTTTGATCGGGTTGCCCCGCCAAGATACAGGTGAAATTTCACCCATTAGCATCCAGTAACTTATGCTCAGAAAAAGTAAATGCAGAAAAATATCCTTCATCGCCTTACTATAATTAATTAATATCAAAAGGGCATCTGGTCTAGGGGTAATAAATAAAGGGCTGTTCAAATTTATTATAAATATAATAGGTGAATCATGCCCATTTCCATTCAACTATGCTATCAAACCCATAACCATAGTGATTCATGTCTGCAAATCCGGACACTATTTCCTGGAACGCTTATTTTTAAGCACTCTATAGGTACTTATTAATAAGCAAAATCATAAATATAAGCAATCCCATACACCCCCTTAGTGTAACTAATATGGTGCTCAGATATGTAAACAATCGAAGAAAGAAGACAATCCGCCATGGCTGCAAACTTAGTAAGTTGCCCGGCCAAGATGCATATAATCTCCACTTTACTCGAATGCACTAAGGGGGTGTCTGTTTCGGCTTGTATAGCGGGCTTATGTCTTACCTGGTTTTCGGCTTAAGTTTCATAAGCTCATTTTGTGTGGCTTATTTTGAAACTTTTTAGCTTATATAAGCTAATTTTGAAACTTTTTCAATTTTACAAAAGTTCGTAAGCATGGTATATAAGCCAACACAAACGTCTCTTAAATAAAAACAAGGGTAAAGTACACCGTTAACTGTTGTCTATTTTTTGAGAGTATGATAATTTATGTAACTTTAACAACCAACACCACCTCAACAATAACAACATTTGGAACTGTTGTCTACTTTTTTACAAAAATCATAGGCATCTGATATTGCCTCATTTCATCGAGTGATATTATTAATGTTTACATTTTCATATCCATATATTCCATTCATTCATTTAATTTCATCAAACACTTTGAGGTGTGAAAAATGACGCTCAGATATGTAAATTAGAAACCGGATAAAATGGATCAGACGCCTGCCATGGCTGCAAACATGATTTGGGTTGCCCCGCCAAGATACAGGCATACTTCCACCCCATAGTATCCAGCAATACATTCTGCTCAGAAAAATATCAACACCTTAATAAAGAGTGAATAACACCGTTCGTCCTTGTGGTTTGCATTGACCAAACAGTTTAGTCCTTTGCCCAAACAATTACATTCAGTATCCATATGTGGCCAACCCTCAGCAATTTTGTTCGACTATGTTATCAAAACCATACCCATTGTGATTCATGTTTGAAAATTATTTCGAGTATTATTGACCAAAGAGGAGTCTGAAACCATCTGACATAATGAAAGAAAAATGCAGATCTTCGTAAAAACATTGACACGGAAGGCAATAACCCTTGAAGTCGAATCCTGTGATACCATCGACAATGTTAAGGCCAAGATTCAGGACAAAGGTGATCATCCTTGAATATATTTGTGAGAAATCTTAAGTTTTTAACTAAATGCAAATCAGAATTAACCACAGGAACTAACGGTGTAAATTTGTCATTTACCAAATACTTTTGGAACCAACTAAAAGGGATGTGAAACCACCATGGCTGCAAACACCAGTTTGGGTTGCCCTGCCAAGATACGGGCATACTTTCACCTCAAGTTCGAGCAACCTAAATATGCTCGGAAAAATAAACTTTGATGCAGAATATTCTCTTCATTCAGAGACCATCCATTTTACATAATAAAACAAATCAAAGAACAAGAACACTAGAGCATTCAATTTATTTCAGCCAGGGACGAAAAAATTAACAACACTTTCCAGCAGGAGGTCGCCGCCTGCATTTCGCCAAACCACAATGACAATTTTTGCAATGTACTCAAATCTTTAGATGCACAAACATGCAATAGGGATCAGATAGTCCAGATCAACTAACGCTTAACCAAACCCGAACAATCGAAGAAAGCAGATAAAATGAGATAAAAGTATTATGACGAGGCTCAGATTTGTAAAAAATCGAACAAACAGGATCAATCCGCCATGGCTGCAAACGTAGTAAGTTGCCCCGCCAAGATGCGGATAATCTCAACATTACTCGAATCCACTCAGACGCATTCAAATTTTATCATCACAGCCTCTTACATCTATCTCATCATCATTAAAAAAACTGTTTCAAACAGTATTAGGCAGATTAAGCAGCTTTATAAGTATTTATTTTCAAGCTTAAGCAATCCGAAACTGGGGTGTTTATCGGTTCGGTTATCAGGTTGTTTGGTTCGGTTTTCGGTTCCTGTAGGTATTAAGGCTCAGATCTGCAAATATGTAACTGGAACAAAGGGACCACCATGGCTGCAACCACAATTCGGGTCGGGTTGCCCCGCCAAGATACATGCCCCAAAAAATAAACGCAGAAAAATATCATCATCGCCTTTCAAATATATAAATTTGTGATCAATAAGCTTAAACAAACACCCCCTTAGAGTAATCAAACCCATACCGGTAGTGATTCATTTCTGCAAACCAAACGCACCCTTAGTGGTGAATAATAATGGGAAATGAAATCATGGGCTGAAACTAACATAATCCGTTAGTTAACGGAGCATGCAGTGGCAAGTGAGTGACGTAGCAACAACTTTTATGATACCTACCGTCACACTCGCGGTCTCGCGGGAGCCTCATTCGGTATATCTGAGCAATATATTGTTTCCCGATTTGTCCTCACTAGGTTTATCATAAAGTGGTGGCAAGCGGTTATTTGGACTTCCGGATATTACATTTGGAAAGACAGAAATCCGTGCATTTTCAAAGGAGAAAGTTTCAAGCATCAATAAAATTGTTAAAGATATTCAACTCAAAAGTTACAAATGGATTATGAGAAAGAACCATCTGGGCTAGCTCAGATGGCCACCAAGGGTAACCTTGGGAAGGTTGTTACCACATGCGGGAGGTCTCGGGTTCGAGCCTCTCCGTGGGGGTTTTCCTTCTGGCGCAAAAAAGGAGTGGGGTTTATCCCCTACAGTGAAGGTTCGAGTCTTGCATATTGCCCAATTGGATAACTGTGAGCTCGAATCACAAACAACTAACTTGTCGTTCTAAAAAAATAACAAAACTGAATGAGGTGGCTTTTGAAACCTAGTCTCACTCTCGCTGGAGCCTCGTTCAATTTTTGGAACCGGATAAAGGGATGTGAAACCGCCATGGCTGCAAACACGAATTTGGGCTGCCCCGCCAAGATACAGGCATACTTTCACCGAAGTCCAAGCAACATAACATGCTCGGACATGTAAAATTAGATGCAGAATAATATCTTCATTCAAATACCATCCTTTTAACTTATCAATACGGATCAAATAGTCCAGATCAATTAACGCTTAACTTAAGCCTTAACCAACCCCGAACAATCGAAGAAAGCGGATGCAAGGAGATAAAAAATATTATGCCGAGGATCAGATTTGCAAACAATCGAACAAAGAGGATCAATCCACCATGGCTGCAAACTTAGTAAGTTGCCCCGCCAAGACGTGGATAATCTCAACTTTACTCGAGTCCATTCAGACACATTCAAATTCTATCACCATAGCCTCTTATAACTAATCTCATCAGCATTCTCATCTTCATTTCCATCTCCCAAACCATAAGCACAAAAATATAAGGCTTAGGGTTTAGGGTTTAACATGAGTTTAATAAAAGGACTTGATATCAGAGAATAGCATGACTTATAAACGCTTTTGCATTGGAGAAGATCTTCCACGGGCAATCTTAAAAGTATCGCCTCGACAACATCAAACATAACCATCTCTATCATTCAAACCTTAAACACCCGCCATGGCTGCAACCACAAATTGGGTCGGGCGAAATTCACCCTAATTATGCTCAGAAAAAATAAAAATGCAGAAAAATATCATCATTGCCTTTCATATAAATAAGCTTAAACAAACACCCCCTTAACTATTAAACCCATATCGATTATGATTAAATCCTACAAACCAAACGGACCCTAACTGGTGAAAATGAAATATCCGGCAAACCACAAGGACCATAAATGCAGTGGGAATGAAAGAAATCATGGGCTGAAACTGACATGATTCCGTTAATTGAAGGAACATGCAGTGGTAAGTGAGGTGGCTATTATAACCTACCGTCAAACCTGCTTGAGAAGCCTCATTCGGTTCTTTTTTCTGAGCTGTTTTTCCCCAATATGACCTCACTGGATTTTGCATTTGCTTATTTATATTGTTAGGATTTGATCGAATGGGCTATTTACAAACAGGGTTAAAAGTTTACATGGGCTCACCGTTTGCTAGAAGCTTTTAAGATTAATAAGTTAATTGCTTTTATTGGGGTGAGTAGAAAAACCAAAAAACCGAATAAACCGAAACCACTTAACAGGCGAATCTAAACTCACTTTCTAGACAATCAAACAAAGAGGATCAATCCACCATGGCTGCAAACTTAGTAAGTTGCCCCACCAAGATGTGGATAATCTCAACTTTACTCGAATCCACTCAGACACATTCAAATTCTATCATTGCAGCCTATTATAATCAATCTCATCATCATTCTAATCTTCATCTTCATCTCCCAAACCATAAATTTGTAAGTACTTAATTTTAAGCAATCTCAAACCCTAAGCACAAAATATAGGGTTTAGGGGGTTTGGGTTTAAGCAATCCCAAACCATAAATTCGTAAGTACTTACATTGTGTTAATTTTAAGCAGAAACGACAACAACAACCACCTCAACATCAGCATCAAAATATGGAACCGTTGCGTATATATTGAGAAAATCACAGGCATTAGAAATCGCCTCCTTTGTCTGAGTGGAATTACTAATTTTTTTTTTTTTTTTTTTGGGTAACCATGGTTTTAGACCTACCGTTAAATATTGGGGAATGAAAGAAATCATGGGCTGAAACTGACATGATTCCGTTAATCGGGTAAGTGAGGTGGCTAGAGGTAATGTTTTGCTTTAGGTGATACATTTGATTAAAATAATCAAATGTACAATCGGATAAAGCAGAACATCTCCCAGTTATGAACATCAGATTATGTTTTTCCTATTTACAACCTACCGTCAAACCTGCCTGGGGAAGTGAGGAGTCTCATTCTATTTTTTCTTTTTCTTTTTCTTTTTCTTTGAACATCATTCTATTTTTTCTGAGCATATTGTTTTTCCCCAATATGACCTCACTGGGTTTTGCATTTGCTTATTTATATTGTAAGGATTTGATCGAATGGGCTATTTACAAACAGGGCTAAAACTTTACATGGGCTCACAGTTTGCTAAAAGCTGTTAAGATTAATAAGTTAATTGCTTTTCGCAGGAGTGAAAAAAATAACGAATAAACTAAAAATCGGACCAAACCGAACCCGAATTAAAACCGAACCAAACATTAAAATCTGTTTTTGGGTCATAACCAAACCGAACCGAAGATGGTAATCAGTTTATGGATCGGATATGAGTTTAGCAAAATAAAACCGAACAAACCAAAAACCAAATTACAATTAATAATTTATAATTTTTATATATTAATTAAAAATATTTTAATTTTACATAATCTTTTTCTTTTTGAATAAATTTTACACACAATCTCTTAAGTTTCACCTAACTTCTCATTCTACCACACAAACAAAATTTCTTATCCTTATTTACCTACATTCCCATTTCAATCAAACCATCCATGACCCCCTGTTAAAAAATTCAAACGAGTAAAGCTTTGTTTTAAAGGTAATAAATATTTCTCTTATTAGTCTCTTAATTTTGTTGACATGTATGAGCTTATTTTGTCGGGAATTATAGTACATATCTCTTGTTACTAGTTTAATTTTGTTGAAATGTCTGAACTTATTTTGTTGTTACCGGTGGTAGTTGGTTTATTGGACATTAGAATCCACTTTTATAGTTTATGTGTGGTAATTGTGTTTATCACTTCATTTTATATGTATAATAAAAGTGTCAAATACATTAGGGTTATGAGGTTTACTAGCTTCTTGGGAACCTTATGCGTTTATTAAGTTATATGAGCTTGGCTAGGAATGTCACTTACGCTTGTGATTAATTTTGATTTACAGCTTGTTAAGGAAATGTCATATCCAATGGAGGAATAAAGCACCGAAGGAGGTGAAGCTTTAGGTTCTACGGTCGGTAATGTGAACAAGGGAAAACACAAAGAGTATAAAGAGAGGTCAGAGATATGGGCTCATTATGAAAAATACAAAGGTAAGGATGGAAATCTAAGGACACTATGTAAGTATTGTAAGCTTAAAAACTATAGTGGTGATACATCACATGGAACTTCTAATTTATAGTCTCACAATAGAAAATGTACTTTTAATCCCAATAGACTAGAAAATACTCAGACACACTTGGAACTTAATGCATCAAAGGATGTAGAAACCGGGGAGAGTAAAGTTTGTTTGCAAGTTGGGAAGTTCAATCAAGAAAAAGCGAGACAATCAATAGCCGAGATGCTTATCATAGATGAATTGCCGTTTAAGTTTGTAAATAATGAAGGATATAGAAGAAGCATGAAGATTTGTCAGCCTCTACTTTTTATTCCTACCCGAACCACCATTAGAAGAGATTGTATGACTTGTATCTTGATGAAAAAATGAAACTTAAAGCTCAACTAAAAAGCCAACTCTTAGGGTGTGTTTGACGACTGATACATGGACTTCCTTGCAACGAGTCAATTATGTGTGTCTTACTTCACATTATATTGATTTGATAATTGGAAATTGCAAAAAAAAGTCATCAACTTTAGTACTATTACTAGTCATCGAGGAACTCATATAGGACGAGCTATGAAGAATTGTTTGATTGAGTGGGGTTTGAAAAATATTTTAACTATAACGGTTGATAGTGCGAGTAGTAATGACAAGGCGATTGATTATCTGAAAGGAAAATTGGTGAAATGGGGTGATAATTGTATTCTTAAAGGAAAATGGACTCATGTGAGATGCTTCGCGCATATTCTGAATTTAGTCGTGCAAGACAGGCTTAAAGAGCTAGAAATATCAGTTAATCAAATAAGGGCGGTTGTTCGTTGGATACGATTATCACCAACAAGAATTATAAAATTCAGTGAATTTTGTATTTTTGATAACTTTGAGTGTGAAAAGTCACTAGTTGTTGATGTTCCAACTCGTTGGAACTCAATCTACCTGATGTTGAGTGTTGCAATTGAGTATGAACGGGTATTTGATAGATTTGCATAAGAGGATTATGTGTATACGCGTGACCTTCGTGAAGGTGATGGTGATGAATTTGAGGATGATAAAAAAAAGGGCCTCCTGGCGTTCCAGAGTCAAAGGATTGGGCTAATGCGAGGTTGTTAGTAGTTTTCCTGAAACATTTCTATTTCATGACTCTACGAGTTTCAGGTACTTCATCAATTTTATTCTTAATAGTTTATTGATCGATGATCTAAAAAGGACTTTATGTTACAACCCTTTTAGCTACTTCATTAATTCTTATTCTTGTGGTAATAAAATGTTGTTTTCTAAAATCTCATGTACAAAGTATATTACTTCAAATTCATACTTGGAGTGTATTAATTGCCTCAATACTATTTTGAAGTGATGTTTCTTAATTAATGACAATGATTTGAAGTCTATGTCTGTAGAAATGATGAAAGGGTTTGATAAGTATTGGGGAGATACAAAGAAGTTTAATATGTTGGTGTTTATTACTTTAGTTTTTGATCCAAGGACTAAATTTGAGTATCTTAAGGTCAATCTATGTAGTATACTAGCATGTACGGTACTGAAGAAGGAAATGCATTGAAAGAGTTATTCAATGATTATAAGTGAATCTACTCGGAGCAACATCTAAAGAATGCTACTTCTTCGTCTCATATAAGCCACAATCAGTCTAGTTCCAGCATCATAGAATGTTTAGATACAGGAGTATTTGGTGTCTTTGAAGATACGATTGAAACAATGCGGAAGAAAAACATAGCTAAGGTAAAAAGGAGAAAGAAAGAATCTGGTATAGCAAAAGAAACTAAGACCGAGTTGGATAGGTATTTGACTGAGGAAATTGAGGGAGATAATGTATATTTTGAAAGTGATAACTTTACTGTTTTGGGTTGGTGGAAGAAGAGAATTCTGACTTTTCTAATATTGTCACTTGTTGCTCGTGATATTCTAGTTATTCCCGTTTCAACGGTGGCATCTGAATCTACCTTTAGTACCGGAGGTAGAGTGCTCGACTCATTCAGGACATCTTTAACTTCTCAAATTGTTGAAGCATTAATATGTTGCCAAGATTGGATTCGTTCGTCTCATGCTCTCATTAATGTAGAAGAAAAGATTGAAGACCTTGAAAAGTTTGAAGAAGGTAATTTCTCATTATTCTTGTCTATATATTTGCTTATACCTCTTGTTTACACACATCTGTTACTTATTTATCTACTCTTCTTGTTGTAGAGATGTGAAATATTTCATTTGAATCAAGCGTGGGTAATTACTAATTTTTTTTTCTGGAATTTAAATTGTTGTTTAAATGGCGTTTGTTTTTTTATCGTATGTTCTCATTGAATAAAATTTCATTAGACACGGAGTGAAGAGTTTCAAGATCGAAGACTTTGATGAATCAAGATTGTAAAGTTTTAAAGATGTAAAGACGTTAACTCATTGATGCTTGAATGGGTATTTTGTGTCCAATAGTTGTTAAAACTTGAATGCGTATGTCGTTTTGCATATATTTTGGCATACCATTAGGTCCTATTATGTTGGGGTATTTTGTGTTTGGTAGATGTTAAAACTTGTCCGGGTATGTCTTTTTGCATATATTTTGGCATACCGTATTACCGTCATGGGGTCATGTGCTACGATTAGTTATTCTCTTAGAAATATGTATGTATCTAGATTTATGTGTCTATGTATGCAGAACTAGGACCGGTATGTGATGGATATATTATCGTTTACGGGGTCACATTAGTTTTTGGGTATCAGTTGTTTCTTCTTCTCCCTGCACTACTTGTAATATTGTGTGACCTGGACACCATGTGCAAGGCTTTGTTCCTGAAGGTTTGTGCTACTGTTTGAATTATATTCTTTTTCATTCATCATGTCTTGAGCTCTTTTATGAGCTTTTTGGCATGTATATGTTGCTTTTGATGGATTCACATTGGATTTAAATATCATTCATTGATTTAGTTATTGATTCTTAATTTGATTTATGAAAAAAAAGGTACAGTTTTTGGTTTTCGTGTTGACCCATAAACCGAACCGAACTAGAATTCGGTTTTCGGTTATGACCAAAACAACCAAACTACCCGAACCGAAGTAACCGAATAACCCGAGAACCGAACCGATGAACACCCCTAGCTTTTCGTAGGTTTTGCAAAGTGTTTAGGCTATTTTAAGATATCACTAGTTTAAGACCCGTGTAATACACATGCTTTTTAAATGAATTCAATAGCATTTATTTAGATAAATATCTATACTACATATAATGCGTATTAAAATCTCTATCTTCATTTAATATCCAAAAAATTAAGTAATCCACCTTGTGAAGCATATTGTACAATATTTTAATAAAACATTTCACTACAACCTTTCATCCAAAAAAATTAAGTGACTTATGAAGCATATTATACAATCTTTTAGTGCAACCTTTAACCACAATTCTTTAAGCATATTGTACAATAACAAAGCATATTGTGCAACCAAATTTAACATAACCAATTAAAACACAACTAATAATAAATAGTATACTTAAAACACCCCCTCACCTAAAAGTACAATTGCATTAGCACATAATACAATTATATTACCAAATGCATTTGATTACACTGAGTTTTTATTATTTAATTATAATCTAGAGGTATAGCAGGTATAACATTTGAGTGTATCAAGAATTTATTTTTTAATATACTTTACTCCACACATACTTTTGGAACCTTTTTTCTTTGTAGTCTTTTTGGTCATCCTTAATTCACATGTACCGATAATTCAAATTCATATTTACATGAACTTTATGGCAAATTGTATAAACAAATTTACATGAACTTGAAACAAATTTTACATAAACTTCATCACAATTTTTATAAACAAATTTACATGAACTTTATTAACAAATTTACTTAATCTTTATAACAAACTTTATGCTAACTCTATAAACAAATTTAGATGAACTTAAAAAGCAGAATAACAATAATCTTTTCCGACGGCAGTAGTTTAGCGGCAGCATCGACTTTTTTAGGTGAGACAACGGCGAGTGGCGGCTATAACAGAAAGCAATAATAAAAATGTTATTATCAAAACTTTATAACAAAATTTATGTAATGAATTTTATAACAAATACTAAGAACGTTATAACAAAACTGAGCGGCGACAACAGTTTTCCGACGACTAAGCGATGGTGGCAGTTTTTCTGGCGACTCAGAGGTGGCGGCT